>PVHP010017882.1:0-33855 GCA_004024765.1 Zapus hudsonius | reverse complement strand
CTGAGCTTATATATGCTTCTCACTTTGCCAATAAAACAAAGCTCAAGCAATTTGGGAATTCCTTATCAAAGGTTTGTCAGAAAGGTCATATTTTATGACCCCATAACCCCCTTTTATGATATTTTAGGTGAGTAGTCATAAACTCAGAGATTTATGTTTAGAGATTTTTAACTGACTATTATATGGAATAGTAAAAATAATTTTGAAGCCATCTAAATGTCCAAAATATGAGAAATGGTAAACACATTATAGATTATATATTGTCATACTTATCCGTATAATAAAAAGAGCACTTTAGAAGAATATTTAAGAAAAGGGAAAAGGTCCATAAGGTGAAGTGGAAAAAAGACTGTAAATAGGCACATTAATTAGCAGAAAAGAATAAAACAATACTTCAAAATATTAATAGTGGTTATTTCTGGGTGGATGATTTATATATTCTTTTTATACCATTGTTCATTTTCAAAACATTCCAGAGTAAGCATATATTACTTTTATCAGCATTTTTAAAGTAAGAAATGTAAATTGCATCTAATGAAATTAAAATGGCATGTTCCAAGGTCACATAACACAGGATTTGGGAACAGAACTAAAATATCTACAATATACAAATCCTCATTCTTAATTTTTTTCTCTACTTTTCTATAACATAATGAAAAATACTTTAATGAAACAGAATCACTCAAAAGCAAATAGTTTATTTCAACATTTCCTAGTGCACTTTCTGTGGTCATCACAGAGTACCACAGACTGAATAATTCATACATAAGTAATTTTCTTGCCATTTTGGAAGCCTGGGATTTGGATATCAAGGTACTCCTGCTGAGAGCCTTCTTGGAACTTCATGCTAGAACAGAGGGCATCTTGTGATGAGAAAAGACTGACACAAGGTAGTGAATTTTATCTCAAGCCACTCTCCCAGAACAGTAAAAGCATTTCTCCATTCACGAGCATGGAGTCTTCATAACCTAAGAATTCTTGCAAGGCATACTCTCCAAACTGCCCTGAGGGCAATCATACACCCCCAACCCTTGATAGAGACTTTGAAGGTTTCAGGTTTGAACATGGAATTTGTGTGCTCTTGAGGAATATAACCATAGTCATTTCAGACCCCACTTCAGCCTATCTGTAGATGCAGTGCCCACTAGGAAGGGCTCCCGGAACACACATGGCCACAAGGCTATGTGATTAAATTCCACCCATACCCCAATAGTTAGACTTTTCCTGACCCTAGTAACCTGATTCTCAGAGATGCGCTCACAGGATAGACACATGAAGGTCTAAGAAGCCTGGTCTGTATGAGAATGAATATTGGGGATCTCACGTACACAGATCATGTGGATATGTCAAGTGGACTAGATCCAATGTGGGACATCACAAGAAGATAGTCAGAAGGAATCCTCTGGGGGAAACACACACACACACACACACACACACACACACACACACACACTCCCAGATTAGAATGATTTTTCTAACTTTTAAACTTTGGCATTTAAGGGTAATTATCATTTACCACCAGTGATCAGTAGACCATTTTCCTTTCTTTTTTATCCATAAAGGAAACTAGTAAAAACAATTTTATTTCAATAGTACAACCAGGATATAAACATTGCAGTTGGTAGTATGTCAACTTTCTTACTTTACTTACATTCAATTTCGTGAACGAATTTGGCTTAATCAATCTATTCTATGGGTACTCATCTGGTAGGGCTGCAAAGACAAAAAAAAACACATATTGGGCAGATTAAATAACAGATAAAGCATTCACATAATCTAAAGGCCAGTGGACTAATATCGTGGTGCATGATTTCTGATTTACAGAGGGCTGCCTTGTTGTGTCTTCATACAGCCTCTCTTCTGTGAAAGAGATTGAAATAAGGAGATGGAAAAAGAAGAATGGAGATCCTATTATACCTGTTACTTTTCTCATCTCTGTGGAAAAAAAAATAATGCCTGACAAAGCAACAGAAGGGAGGTAATGTTTTGTGGATTATAGTCTCAGTTCATCACATTGAGGAAAGGATGATATAGCTCATGATGATAGGAATATGCAGGAAGGAGGTTGTGCAGATCAGAAAACAGAGACAGGACTAGCCAGAGGAGCACCTGTATCTGTCAAGCCCTTCCTTCAATAATCTACATTAGCCAAGTAGAGTACCAAAGTTTAACAACCACCCACAATTGAGTGGCCACCTGAGGTCCAAATGTTCAAACACAAGAACCTTTCCTGGACCTTTTGGATTCAAACAATGACATTCTGCCCTTGAATTCTATGGGTTCAATGCCTTCAGTTAAACTTAAAGTATTATTTTTCCAAGGTAGTGTTTCTCTCTATCCCTGGCTGACCAGAAATTGACTATGGAGTCTCAGGTTAGACTTGAACTCATGGCAGCCCTCCTACCTCTGCCTCTCAAGTGCTGGGATTAGTCTTAATGTCAACACTATTCAAAAGTACAATTTACAAAGATTTTTTCCAAGTCTCAAGGCATTTTTTTTTAGTTTTAAAATCCAGTAAAATACAAAAGCAAGTTAGCTACTTCTAATAAACAATGGCACAAATTAAACATCACCGTTGCCAAAAGGAGGAGCAGAAACATAGCAAGGGAATTTTGGAACAAAGCAACTGAAACCCAGGAGAGCAAACATTGAACCCCACAAGTCTACAGTCTGAATCTGGGAAAGAACTGGCATCATTTGAGCCCCAATGCACTGGGGTGGTCACATCTTGCAACTCTACCTCACACAGAGTGGCTGAATGGGGTCTGAAACATTTCTTGGAGAACATACAACATTTTCAGTATGTACATCATTCAGACCCTATCTCAGGAGCGTTGGTGAAGACCCTATGACTTTGCATTCTTCATTCCATGTACCATAATGTGAGCAATGTCAAGTTCTCCCAGCTTATCAGCTTGATATATATATATATATATATATATATATATATATATATATATATATATATATATATATCCTACTCACCTTGTACCATAACTGCAGTGACCTCTGAGTATCTAAACAGCTGAATTAGGGAAAACACTTCTCTAGGTACCCTTGTGTGCACATGGCAGCCTTGCCACAGCACTGTCTTTTCAAATGAAAGTCATTCAACTGGGTTTTGAGTTTGAAACAATTAACTTTCAATGGGTGGGATATTTACCTCAAAATACCTTGCTATTATCTATGTACACAGTGTGGAGATTTTCATTAATGACCTGAATCACAGCCAATTACAATTACAGCCAATTTATGAAGACCATTCTTTTCAGCAGCTTTAAACATGCTTTCATTTCCTAACTGCATGTATGACATATTTTGATTACACTTGTCTTTTCTCTCACTATGAACCTGACCAAAAACACAGAGCAGTAATCCTACTACAGTGTGATTGCTGTCTTTTCATGAAATCTCTACTGCCTAATAAATTAGTCCATTACTTTTTAATTCTGCTTCATTCAACTTTTCAACACATGGGCAAAATAGAGCTAGTTTCTCTGCCAGAACATAATATGAAGGACCTTTAATCCAATTCCAGGTAGATCTCTTGTACTTATGTAAAACATCATTCTGATCTTTCAAACTTTCACACCAATGGGCCACAAAGGTCGGCTTACAGAACTCTAGCTATTAACTCTTCCAGATTCATCCTGAAACCAGTTCCAAAGGCCCAAGAACCTAATGGGTCAGACTTCAATTCTGAGTAATTTTCTGTATTAATTTCATATTTAATCACAGTTTAGCCATTGAATCACTGAAGATATCTAAACTATTTTTTTCGTTTGTTATTATTACACATAGAGTTCCTATGAACATTTATGAATTGTGTGAGCATAATCTTTCACTGTTTGACAAATACCCAAGTGTAGTTTCCGAGCTGCAGATAACACCATAGTTAATTCTATAAGAAACCCTCATAGGGGTTTTTCATAAGTTATGTGCTATTTTTCATCACAAGATATGAGAAATTCGGTTTTACATCCTTACTAACATTTTGTGCTGTCTTGATTTATTTCAGTCATTCTGAAGTGTGTTTCATCTTATTACAGCACTAACTTGTACTTCTCAGATGTTAATGATAGCGAATCTCATTTCATGTGCATCTTTGCTCATTTTGTGAAATGTATTGTTAGTGTCATGAAATAACTATCTCAACATTTTGTCTATTTTATATGTGGATATTCTTCCTATGGTAATATTTGAGGGGTCTTAAGAAAAAGAAATCTAGAATTTATAACTTTGTTAGGACATAGGTATGAAAATATTTTGGGTGTCCTCATATAAAATTGTTTCTTCTACCTATTAGGTTTCTCCTTTACAAAATATGAAAAAATCTCTTTTATGTAGAAATATTCTTTGCTCTAAAATCAAATTGGGCAGATATTTATATGGAATCTATTTTTATAAATATTTTTGTGGAGCATGTTTTTATAGTCTTTTACTTCAACCCAACTGTGTGTGTGTGTGTGATGACATTAAACATGAAATGAATTTCCTTTATGCAGTCTAATTTGGTCATATCTTTAACTAATTCTATAAACCTTTATTTTATTAGTGAATTGGTATTTAAGTTTTAAAATCTAATAGCATTATTTTCTGTTTCTGTTTTTTTTTATTCCCATCCCTGTTTTATTTTCCTTGCTTTCTTGGGTTATCCTAATTTCTACAAAAGATTTCATCATGATTATTTACATATATAAGTTTATTCATTTTTACTGTTTTATAGAAATAGCTTAAGGTATTATAATATACATATACTATTTACAATATTGTACCTAATTTGAGTATATTCAGGAAACCTCACATCCACTTAGGTGCTTTTGCTTTCTTCACATTCTGAAATCATTGTCTTGTGCATCATATACAGTTACATATGTGTAACATTCATCTACCTGAATTACTGAACTCACGTGGGAAGGATAGATTCCTGTGTTCCTTCTTCCTACTGCTGAAAGTCGGCTTCAGGTTTGGAAATTCTCTGCTATGTGAGGTGCCATAAAACACTGTCACTCTGCTGTCATTTCTATAGTACCTAAGAGCTAAACAAATTTACTTTCTTCTTGCTACATGTCTGAAGTCTCACTTGATTGAATCTGCAAGATTCTCATCACTTGTAGTTGTCCTTAGTGGGAAGAATCTGGGCAAAAATGTCTATATCATCTTTATAAACATAGACTTTGTGTACACACACACACACACACACACACACACACACACACACTCACACACACACACACACACACACAAAATGAAGCCATTTTGCAAATCATTTCCAAAGACAAAAACAAGGGGATACTCAAAATGAGCTCTATAAAAACTTTCAGTAAGAATCTTATGAGTGAACATGAAGCTTTCATAAGTTCGCTTCTCAATTTTTGAAGTGACATATATCCCGATGTGCATATGGGGAATGTTCTACTCTGCTGTCAGAACTACAGAACATCTTATAAGCAACGATTCTCAGTTTCTTCACTCCTCTCATGAATATTACGTCATCATGATGTTTGTTTCTTCTCCTTCTTGCTTCATAAAAATTGAATAGTTGATATGTTTTTAAAACTTTGCCAACAACAAATTTTGTGGCAGAGAATATACCACCCGCTTTCTTAATTGCAAAGCATCCTAATTTACAGGCTAATAAACTTGATTTAGAATGAATTACAAAATTAATTACTTACTTAGATATTATTTGCTACTCTGTATAGTCACCTATTCATTTATATCCATGAATATAATTTGTCACATACACACTATTCAAGATGAAACAATATTTCACATTATTTTATAAACCCAGTGAGAAACTACATTGTTTTTGTCACAAAATAACTGCATACCTTTCAAAATGAAAATGTCATAATGCAGTTTTACCTTAGAAACATATAACTTACAGATCAATTTATAACTTTGAGAAAACTTATTAAGAATGTCATCATTTAAAGGCATACAATATGAAAGTCCATATGTGATCGATCTCACTATTTTTTAGTGTCTGTACTTAGTTTTTTGCCTTCTTTTCACATTCATCTTCTGATCCATTAAATGACAATGAAATGTCAAAATTTTGTTTGCCTTTGAAAACAGAAAATAATAAATTTTGAATTTGAACCATGTTCAAGGAAAACATGAGAACAAACCACAAACATAATGATTATCTGTATTTTAAAGATTTTCAAAAATCACTACAATACTTATTCCATGTAATAAAAACACTAAAAGATTTTGTATTTGTGGGTAATTGATTCTATTGCTATGTAGTTCTTTTATAGAACAGTATTATTGTTTTCTGGTTCCTGGTTCTGTGACAGTTTCAGGCAGGTTCACAGAGTCCAGGCCTTGGTCCTCCTTCCCCTGAGTGGGAGATGTTTCTATCTAGAGCTCAAACCTAGATGCTACAATTGATTGGTCAGGTATGGTCCAACAAGCTGTCTCTCTGACTTACCTAGAAGAGTGTTGTAGTCAACTTACTCTGTTACTGCGCAGAAAGAACCCAAACAAAAGCAGCTTGTGGAAGAATGGGTTTGTTTGGCATACGGACTGGAGGAGAGACTCCATCCTGGCAGGGAAAATGATGGCATGAGCAGAGGGGTGGACATCACCTCTGCCACAGCACTGGAAACAGCAGCAGGAAGGTATGCCAAACTCTGGCAAGGGGAAGCTGGCTTATAACCCCCATAAAATGCCCCCCCAACAACACAGCCTCATCAAGGTTATAAAATCCAAACTGAGAATTTTGCTGGGTATTATCTAAATTCTAATCCCCAGCTCTGCTACTATAGTTCCAGTTCAGTCTATTTTAGTAGAGGTAAGAAAATTTTTTTAGTAATGATTAAGTATCCATGGTAATGATTAATAAATAATATGCATAATCAGCTTAAGTAGGAAATAAAATAACAAAGTAGAAAAACACTTCAAGATTTAGAAAAATGTATGGCTAAAGTTGCATAATGTATCTTAAATTTTTGCAAGGTGCAATGAATCCTTATTTTCATTTAAAGGTACAATTATTTGGCATTCTCTTAAAATACATATTTTTAATGTCTTAAGAAAGAATAAAGTTCATGAAGTAGATGTCCTTCCATATAGTAAGAGCTGCTCATAATGGAGCAGAAAATGAAATTTGGGACTAATGAGTTTTGCTGCTATCTAGAGGGTTAATGGAGAGATGATTTCAACTCATTTGCAGCAGAAGAAGAAAAAACAGAAATTCAGTCAGGAAACTTACTGTGAAGCATGGCAGTATGCAAATGAGACCCTGGAATTGCATTTGCATGTCTTTAGATGTGCTGAGGATAATGGACCTCAAACATTTTTAAATTGTTTCTCTTTTTGTGGTTTATGTGTGTGGGTCTGTGTGCATGTGTGTGTGTGTGTGTGTGTGTGTGTGTGTATGAGTACAAGCACAAGCATGACAGGGTGTACATGTGTGTTGTAGAGGATAAAGGATAATATCAGGTGACCATCTGTTTCTTCCTTCTGACTTCAGGCAAGAGCTCCTGTTTGTAGATCTTCCTATTTCTATATGACTGTCCTCGCATCTGATTTTCATGTGGGTTTTAGCGATCTCGACTCAGGTACAGATCAGGTACAGATATGACAAAGGTACGTATAACTTTCTGGCTGCAGAAAGTTATACATACTGAACCATCTTCCCAGGCCCAATCATTTTTAAAATGTTTAAAATTATGTAGCCCTATTAGCATAGCCATACACATTTAAAAATCTTACATGTAAGTTGTTTCAAATGATGTAATTTTGGAATACAAGTAAACGTTGACATTTTCTAATAAAAAATAATTACATCATTTTTTTAATCTAATACCAATAAAATTTGGTAATTTTTTTCACCAAATTCTTCAACTCTGTTTAATCGGACATGAGTAACCTAGTAATTTGATTTCTTCCCTTAACCCTTTCAGATATTTGGAAAATTTCTTATTTAAAATTTTGAGGATTTTCCCTTTCCTTTTTCTTCATAGACTAGTATTTCTCATCCATTTTCTCACAAAATTTATTCTCTTTTATGATCTATCTTTTATGTTTTGTCAAGGCATGTGTGTATGTAGAATTAAATTCAGAATGATATTATGAAATGTCCTAGACAGGCTCATTGGTTTTAAAACTTGCTCCCAAATTGATAGACCTGTTTTGAGAGATTGTGGAACATTTAAGATGGGGGCCCAGTTGGCAGAAACAGGATGCTAAGTGTGGGCATTGCAGGCTATATTTGCTTCTGGTTTTGACCAGAATTAATCTTGAGTTGTGTAGTTGGAAACAAGCCAGGCTATACATTCCAGCATCCATGCCTTGATGCATGATGGACTGAACGCTCTGAAACTGTGAGCCAGAATAAACCTCTCTTCATTATGTTGCTTATGCCAGGAATTCAGTGACAGTGATGAGAAAACAAATAACACAAACAGTTACCTTGGTCTCTATCTATTATTTTATTTCTATTAGGAGCAAATATTTCAATGATTAAATATCAAAAATGTTAATAATGACTACATGCAAACATATAAATATATTATATATTTTCACAAAAACAAAGTGAAAACTTTGTCGTGGTGATTTATATAATGATAAACATTTAATATTTATATAAATTAAAGCTGTTACTGGGCACTTTGGTATATGCCTTTAATCCCAGCACTCAGGAGGCAGGGGCAGGAGAATCATGCAAATTTGAGGCCAGCCTGAGACTACATAGTGAATTCCAGGTTAGCCTGGGATATGGCAAGATACAACCTGAAAAAAATAAATAAGTAAGTATCAGGGATGGGGAGGGGGGGAATTGGGGAATTCGGGATAACAACGCATGGTTTGCCCACTAAATAATGTAACACATTATGGACAATAAATATATATTAAAAAAAAAGTAAAGCCCTTGGGCTGAAGAGTTGGCCTAGCAGTTAAGCCTTTTGCCTGCAATGCAGAAGGACACAACTTCAATTCCACAGTGCCCATATAAAGCCAGATGCACAAGAGGGCACATATATCTGGAATTCATCTGCAGTGGCTGGAAGCCCTGGCGCGCCTATTCTCTCTGTTTCTCTGTCTGCATCTCTCTCTCAAATAAATAAATAAAATGTTTAAAAAATAAAATAAAGCTCTTATATAATTCAAGAGCAAAATTATTGTGAAAAACTTCATGGTTGGGAAAGAGATCATGAATTCATGTGCTTCAGATTCAGACTGTGCCTTGGCAATGATAAGTACTTCCACTTATTTAGAACATTAATGGGTGATTGTAAGAAGGATCCTATGTTATCTGAGCGTTCATTCAATAAAAATAATAAATTGTCTCATGTAACCTCCTCAATACCAATCACCTTCTGCAGAGAAACTAATAATTTGAGGTCCAACTTATATCTCTGTCATGAGAGCTACAATAAACCAATGTTTATAGCATCAATATTATATCTTGAAAATTTGACAGATGTCTTTAAAATTTATACCATTGCAATAATAATAAAACAGAAAGAATTACCTAAAAAATTGATCAGAAGGCTGTTCGTAATTGTTCTGACTTCAAAATTGGTATATATGACTATCTTTACAATTTCTAGTAACCAGGGAAGAAGTCAGGTGCCAAGAGTCAAAATGGATTGGAGTAGAAATGCTATTATTTTAAAATAATAAATGTGCTATGTATCTAATTCATTTTGTTATAGCTCACTTTCTCTACTTTAAAGTATAAATTTCTATTTAAAATAAGATTTGAAAAAAAATTAAATAAAATAAATTTTATTTTTGCCGCTAACCTTTATTTTTCTATTTTTTTATTCTTTTAGTGTTTTATATCTTTATTATGAATAAGTATATACATTGTATGAGCAACTCTTATGAAGGTGACCCTGTTTCCCTCCTCTTTGTCTCCTACCCCCTGCGGTCCTTCCTCTGTGCACACACTGGATCTGTCCACAGGTTAGGGGGTTATGAACTGAACCAGAAGTAGCCAGTTTTTCTTTCTTGTGTTTGTTGTTTTTTTTTTCCTTACCCCTTGTGTATTGTTGCTGTGGGAGGCAATATTTCTGGACATTCTTCTCCATCATGGCTCATACATTGTTTCTGTCCTCCTTCTGCTCAGTTCCCTGTGTCATAGTGGGTGAGTTTTAAGTCTGCTTTATTGTTGAGATCATCGGTGTCTGTCTTCATTGATTTTTCATGGATTACCAGACTAGCTCTGGTGATTGGTCTCCTGTTTGTCTCATCACTTTCTCATAGGATTCATTTGGGCCCTGTGTGAAGTCTAGGTATGGTTTGTCTCCTGCCAGGATGTCAACCATCATCCAATGTCTTGTTGGTGGAATTGAGTTGTCTCTGGCTCTCTCAATGACTTCTGAAAAATACAAACAGAATCTCAATCAGATAGTGAGATCAATATAGGTTAAATGAGACAGCATTGCTATTTTGCCTAGCTCCTAATGGGTGTAGCCTCTATTTGGCTCTCTGCTAGTGGGAATTTCCTCTAGAAGAATGATTTTTTTGGTCCCTATAGGATTTTGCCATGGATCTCAGTTCCAGTTAAGGGCTCCTTGTCACTAAGTGGATCTCTTAGTCAATCAGTAAGCCATTGATTAACCTCCTGGAGTTAATGCCACTATTACACAAATGAGCATTTCTTGACTTGCTGGTCTTTTCCATATAGCCATGTGTTCAGCATTCTTGTGACAATATTGTCTATTTTGTATATGTCTATATTGTATATCAGTGTTTCTGCTTTCTCCAAATATCATTGACCAATTTCCCCTGGCAACTCATGCAATACCTTCCAGTTCTACACATGCTACCATCTGGGAGCTGGTTACTATTCTGGATCTAGCAGGATCTCTTGATGGTGTTTGATGACACTATGTGATTTCTTCAGCAATAGAATCTTACCTTAGGCCTGGGCAGGTATTCAAGAGATTTGACAGAAGTCTGTCATGCTTTGGGGACCTCATGGGTATCGTTGATCAACAGCTCATTGTGGGAAGGAACCAATAACTGGGACAGGGAGATGCAGACCTGAGCACTTATTCTTGAAGTTAGGCTTCCTCCCATTCTATTCATAGTCCCTTGTAACACATGGTATCCTCAGTTTCCTCAGGAGTTTACTGTATAAAAGTTAGGGTTTTATGGTATCAATTTATTATTTATATAGTTCTTTATTTTTGTAAATAGAAATGTCATGTAAGTGCATGTATATTTGTTACATATTCCTTTAACTTTATACATACTGATGTTAAAACTTTGGAATTATACTTTAGTTTATAACTTTTAATTAAAGGCCATAATCTCCTCTAGTACCTAGAATAAAGTTTATAATCTTAGAATTATAAATGCTATGTTATGAGTCACTTATTTTTAAGATTGCATGTATTGAGAAAGAGACATTCCTTGTAGTATCCATGTGGATCTATTCAAAACATGTAATTCCTTAAAAGCAGAGCACTCCCAAGTGTGATTAAAGACAGACATTGAATCAGGAATCGGGTCAGGGAAATGGGATGTGACAAGTTGACCTGCTTCTTTCACTGTGACGATAGAGAAAGCCAAGACGACCAAAAGCCAAAGTTCACAGGCAGCTTCTAGAAGCTGTCATAAGGAAGAAAATGGATCATCGGACTAAAGTTTCCAGACAGAAACACTCTACCAAAACCTTCACTTAATCCTTTGGAGACCCTGTTAGAGTTTTGACATTCAGAGCAATCAGGTAATAAATATCCGTTGCTTTAAATCACTGGGTTCATAGTGATTCAACACTCTGATATAGAAAAAAATCAAATAGTCAAAATAGGGATTTGATTGAGTCATAGAATAAATATTGATTTCATTTGTGATCCACATAAAACTCATATATTTTATGCAACTTCAACAGAAAGTATATTACAGCAAAAGCACTCTGTCTTAGTAAATCTTTCATTTATTAATGCCACCATATATTGTGTTAATGTGTCTTCAAAAATTTCATAATTCTAATTACTAACATCATATATTCCTTCAACAAAGTAAAACATTATTTATATCACCACAATATGGATGGGTATATCCTAAAAAAAATACCCTTACTTTTTATAAACAATGTATGCTAATGAAAATAATTTTGTGAACAATGTAACAAAATCTAGCAGTTGAACCTTTGTCTTTGAGAGAACTTGAATCAAGCTACATGTTAGAAGTTACAATATGCTTCCTCATTATTTGACATATATATATGGAGAAACATTTTAATTTAGTTTGTCTATTTCTTTTGCAGATGAGTGAGTCTAGGGCTTTGTGATTGCAAGGTAAGTTCTTTACCACTAAGCTACATCCCAGCCCTCTCTGCTTTTGTATTTAAAGAAAATCTTGAAAGATATGAAGTAATGAACTACCTTAGAGGCTTAGTTCTCTTTGTAGCACAATTTGTCCTTCAGAATTATAACTTGTGATTATATCCATACTGTACCATAAGTTATATGATAATGTAAATATGTTATCTTCCAAAAGGAGGAAGGCCCTTAGCAACATAATTTTATAGTTTTGTATTCTCTGATTCACAAATTACCTCAAAAGTTACCAGCTGAGTTGAAAACCCAATACTTCCTCATATGTTTTGTAATCCAAGGATCTGACTGATGTAAGAAACTCACGTTGGGTACCTCTGACTCCCAGTTTCTCATGAGACCACTGTGTAGGTGTTGGCCAGGGCTGCAGTGATAGCTCAGGACTTGAATGGAGCTGAACTATATCTACTTCTAGCACAAGTTGGCTGATTCATTGTCTTGTGGAGAATTACACAATTAGCTTCTGCTTTTCAAAATTGCTTATGGGCTTCTCATAGTGTCATGCACCATGACAACTAACTGTCCAGCCCTCAGTGCTAAAAAGCTACAGTGAAAGAAGAACAGATCACCAGCAATGGGCATCACAGACTTTATAACATAGGCTTTGATGTAATCCCCATCTGCTATATTCTACTTTAGATTTTTGATGCAAGTTACTGAACCCAAATGATACTCAAAAAGTTACAGAAAATGTGACTATTGTGGGTGTATGTGCATAGGGGGAGGTTATGGTAGGCCATCTTAAACATTGTGTACCTAGAGTGTTATGCATATTCAGTATTTTTAATTTACTAATTATTTTCAACCACAAAAGACATTCCAATTCAAAGAGAACATTGTGGGGGTTTGAGTGTGGAATGGCCCCCAGAGATTCAGATGTTAAAAATTAAGCCTAATCCTCCATCCCCAGTTGATGGAGCCTCACTGAAGAAGGTGTGTCATTGGGGGGTTTATTAATCAAGCCCTACTGGGTGTTGATAGCTAGCTCATTCTTACACCTTCTTCCCTGATGATATGATAAATCAGTTTCCGGCTCATTCTATCCTTTCCTGAAATAATGAAACTTCCTCTGGAGACTGTAAGCTGAAAGAAAACTCATTTCCTTCCCTAAACTACTGCTGGTTAGTTGCTTTGTGTCAGGAAGTTAAGGCAACTGTGAGGTAAGTATTCTTGGTTTCCTTTACTGTACTATGAGGAGTGGAGACGTTTTTGGCATAGATTAGCAAAGCTGGCTTAATTGACGAATGTTGAGCCATATTCACTGAAGGGAAATGGAGTCACATACCTCTCAAAGTAAGTATTTCATAAAATGAAGCTCACATGTCTTAGGATGAATCCTGTGGGTGCAATTAAAATACAAAACAACAATGACATCAAGAAGACAACAGTGTTACAAGGGGTGGAGTCAACAGTAGAAATTTATTATTTAGTAGAGTTTGTCTTTTCTGAAGATGGTGACAGAATTTGTGCCAGGTTCCTGAGTGAGCATCTGGTAGCTTCAGGTGTTCCTGTGCTGTTCCTCTGAGTTTTTTGTTTGTTTGTTTGTTTTTTGTTTGTTTTAAATTTTTAATCAAAGAGAGAGAGAGAAGAGAAACAGAGAGAATGGGCACACCAGGTCTTCAAGCCACTGCAAGCGAACCCCAGAATCATGTGTCACTTTGTGCATCTGGCTTTACATAGTTACTGGAGAATGGAAGCCAGGTCTGAAGGCTTTGCAGGGAAACACCTTCAACACTGAGTTATCTCTCCAGATTCCTTTGTGTGAAAAAATAAATTTTTCCCTAACCTGTCTCTGTGTCCACATTACTGCCTTTTTCATTTATAACAGAGTTATAATTCCAACACACTTTTCTTCAGTAGTCTCAGTTTAATCCATAGAAGCCTACATCTATATTTTCATTTCTATTGCTAAACTAGAAACAAACCTGTTTCAATCACACATGGTGTGTCTCATACTGGTCCATGTATGGACCTCAGTTGGTGAAATTTTATGTTGTGTGAATTCTGCATGCAAACAAGAACAGAAAAAAAAATTCCAGAGACTGAAAATTTCTTCCAAAAATGCCACAATACCAAATTCATTGTTTAGAATTGGCACATAAACCTTCTTCTCATTACCCCTGATTCAAGGAACAGTTTGTGGTCACAATTGCTTTGCCAAAGTCACATAAATTGCCCTATAAATGTGCTAAACAGTGAGCTTGATTGAGTTGTAATCAAGTGAAGAAAAACTTGTGGCATTAAAAAAATGGACTGGTAAAAATTGCTAGCTCTCCCAGAAGAATTATACTCTATTTTTTTCTTTATAAGGAAAATAATTATTTTCATTTTAATTTTGTAATTAAAATATAAAATGCTAGCTAACCTGACAGACAAAAGCTATCATTATTGATAGTGCTTCTCTAATACAGTCTAGATTTTTTTCATAAATTTTAAAGTATAATAACTGTTACTGGTATTATTTTAATATCAAATGTTAATTCATTTTCTTATGTAATAAAATGAAATGATTTTGTTTGGGTCATAAATTCTTGAGTTCCCATACCAATTCCATTTTAACAATTGCTGAATTCCTTATTCTATTAACTCATCAATAGAATCCCAATCAATGTCACTGAAAAGGCTAATTATGCCACATGTGTACATTAGTTTCAGTAAACAATTGATTTTCCATGATGATAGCATAAAATGTTTTGAATTCAATTTATCAGTTTATAAGTGTCCAATATAAAAGTGTATTCTGAAATTTTTTAACTGTGTAAAAGAAAACAAGTGCAGCCAACTCTGCCAAGTTGTACAATGTGTCATTTGGGCTCTGTACAGAGAAGGTCACGAAAAAGCCAGGCAAAGAGTTCATATGGGAAACACATGTGAAAAAGGGTGAGTGAAATTCTTCAGATTATGATGCAAATCTAACAGGTACAAGAGAAAAGAAGAAAAAAATATTATTTCATGGGAACTCTTTCTGATTATTATACACATTGGACAGTCTCAACCAACTCAATTAGAAAGTCAAAAACAAAGATTGTCCGAGTGTACCCTCAATGAATATTAATGGACAAGCTTTCTTACCTGTACAATATTCAGTAACTGCCTGGCTCGGAAGCAATCCACGTAGAGTTAATCAGCTAACAACACCCCTTACCACTCACTGAGAAGCAAACTGTTTTTAAACAAACTTTGCTACTTAAATCTCTGTGGTTTCCAGAGTCTATGCCTAAGTCACGTTGCTGCATAATCACTTTTCCATTATGTTTGTTTGCAGCTTCTTCATGGCACAGATCTTGGCCAAACAAATATGATTTCCCCTACTCATTATTTTACACTTCAACCCCTTTAAGTAAGTATAGTCAAATATATATCACAAGTATGAATAGATTTTATTAATATATTCTGGTTGAATTTTTTAACTTTTTACTATTGATTTATGTATCTTTGATATCTTACATAGGCCCATTTAAAATCTAGAGTGCATTGGTTTTTAGTATGTACATCTACATGTTTTGGCAGGCATCAGCAAATCTATTTTCAAAACATTTCAGTATCCACAATTAAAACTCTTCCCATAAGCAGGCATTTCCTGTTCTGATCCTGAGACACAGACAGTAATCAATTTAGTTTTGATCACTTTTTGAATTCTCCATACTTTGCATACAACAAAGTAAGACTTCTTCCATTTGACATTATGTTTACATAAATCAACCATATTGTAAATGGAATTTTTGTAAAATAAAATAATGCTAAAATAATAATCTGATTATTTTATCATAAAACAGACTCACTTTTATCATCCATTGATATTGGTGACAATTTATGCTGTCTTCTATTACAGGCTATAGTGAATAATGCCACTGTAAGAAATCATGCAAATGGGGCCTGGGAAGATGCTCAGTGTGTAACATGCTTACTGGGTAAGCATAGGGACTTCAGTTTGGATCCTCAGCACCCACATAACTGGGCATAGCCGTGAATGCTGGGGAGGCAGAGAGAGAGGCTTTTCAGGTATTATGGGTAGCTTGTCTGGCTGAATTGGTAAGCTCTGAGTTCAGTGAGAGAGCTTGCCCCCCAAAAATAAGGTAGAAAATGATACTCATCATGGACTTCTTTTCCATGTGTGCCTGCATCCACAATATGTGCCACATGCATATGAACACAGAAACACATCCACACACATGCAAAAACACAGAGACTATATACTGAATTCCAGGTCAGTCTGGGCTAGAGCAAGACCCTACCTCAAAAGACCAAAAAAAACCCCACAGTATTCCCTTATGAAGTGTATCTATTTATGGATAATAAAAAATAAATAAATAAACCTACTTATTTGCAAACAGAGAGATACAAAGAAGAGATATAGTTAGAGAAAATGGGTACACCAGGGCTTCTAGCAATTGTAAATGAAGTCCAGATGCATGTACCACTTTGTCCATCCTGTTCATCTGACTTTTATGAATGCTGGGAGATGGAACCCAGGTTGATAGGCTTTGCAGGTAAATGCTGTTACTGCTGAGCCATCTCTCCAGCCCCATATATAACTTTTCTGTGTAGGCGCATGTTTTATCTTCCCTTGGGCATGTCCTTTGGAGTAGCACTTTCATTTCTTCAGGGATCATTGCTTAGCATTTTTTCTAATTGTCCAGTGCGTTCTCAGGCCAGCAACACAATTTTATGTTCTTTCCAGTAATATGTACAAGAGTATCCAAAAATTTTACCTCTTCATTAAATCACATTTTTATTTGTCTTTTCATGTTAGCTTACCTTTTAGGTATAAACTGATATAAACACATATTGATTTAGGTTTGCATTCAAATAATAGTTAATAATGTTAAGAATCATTGCCTATGTTTGTAGTTCATTTATGTAGGAAAGTCAGATAATTGACCATTTTCCTTTTCAATGTGGAAGTATAAGAGTTCCTTATGTATTCTCTATACCCATCAGATATGTTATTTGGAAATATGCTATCTGTTGATTATGATATATATAAATAAAATTCTCTATAAAAATAGAGCTGGTAGAAGTAAAATACTATGGAGGGGCTATATTACATTGGCTTACATAATATGGGTTATGTAGTCCCCCAATGTCTTGATATTCACTGGAGAGTCTGAGATCCTAGTAACTGTTCTGTCAGGCTGGATGCTCCAAAAGTACCAATCTGGTGATGAAAGTCTGAAGGATTCCTAGAGAGCCTCTGGTCTTCAGTCCATGAGGAAGGCTGAAGAAATTAGGTTTCAATGAGCATGAGGGATGATAGCAACAGGGTAAATGCGTGCATCAGCAAATAGCAGGGGAAGTCAGGAAAAATTAAGTCTTTTTTCCCCCAAAACCTCTTTAAATACAAGCTGTCACCAGAAGTTTGCCCACTCTGGAGGAAGGTTGTCTGCTCAGTTCATCCTTTCTCAAAAAATCTTCAGAAACCTGCCCCCCCAAAGCATGTCTTTTACTTCACTCATGATGTCACCAGGCTGATCATAGCAATTAACAGCCACACTGTGATACGTTGATAAGGAGCAAGTTTGAGATAAGAAACTGCTTCAGTTTTGTGCCTTTTTTATATTTGAAGATTTTTTTATTTGTGATAACATATATTTAATCAGGAAGTTAAGCATGGACCAATATTTTTCAAGGAGTGTTGATGCAATTTTGATAAGCAAAACCCTGCCATTTATGAATAGGCCATTTCATTTATCTAGATGCTTTATAATTTATTTCAATTTTCTTGTGACTTTCAGAATCTTGTACATCTTTTCTATTTTATGTCAAGTAGAATTGTTTCCTAAATTTCAGATGAATTTTTTATTGCTGTTATAAAGAAAGAAAATTGAATTTTATATATTGTAACCTTGCATAAGGTAAGTTCTTATATTCATTCTAAAAGTTTTTCTATAAGGAAATCTTATAGTAGAGTCCTCAGGGTTTTTTTTTTTTCCATATACAAGATCGTGTGATGTTCAAATGGATAGTTTTATTTCCATTTTTAATTCAAATGTGTATTTTTTTCTGACTTCGAATAAAATGTTCAACAAAAGTGCCTTCAAGTTGGCTGTGGTATTCTTTTTTATGTATTAATTGTCCATAATGAGTTACATTATTTAGTGGGCAACCAATGAGTTGTTATCCCCAATTCCCCAATGCCCCCTTCCCCATCCCCAACCATCTGGATATCCTCCTCTGTGGGTCTTCTGGATCAGTCCTTGTGGCAGGGGACCATGGATAGCCTAGTACTCAGCCTGGTTCTCCTGGCCCAAGTGTGTTGTTACTGAGGGATGCCATGCCTCTGGATAGTCTCCCCCACCATGGCTCTCACAATCTTTCCGTCCCCTTTTCAGCTCAGTTCCCTGAATCGTGGTGGGTGAGTATTAAGGCTGCTTTAATGTTGTGAGCTTAGGGGTCTTTGTATCGAAAATTGTTGGTTTCTGTCACTGTGGCTTATCCTGTGTTGATTGAATGGCTGTGGCTGCGGATCCCTTGTTTATCCCATCATTCTCTGTGGGGTTCCATATGGATCCTCCACGATATGACTCTGGTGGCTCATCTCTTGCAAGGATCTCAGCTATCTACCTACAGTCAGATGGTAGGATTAGATGGGCCACAACTCTCTTGCTGCATCCTGAAAAATACAAACACAATCTCCATCGGAGAGTGAGATCAGTCTAGGTTAACAAATATACACAATTCTTGATTACCTATATTCTATTTTTAGTAGCCTCCCTGTCAATCGCTCCCATAGTGCATCTTGTCTTGGGAGCCCTAGAGTACAGGATCTGGTGCCTATCGCTTTGAATCCCCAGTTCCAGTCAAGGGCTCCCCCTCCCTAAGTAGAATATTTGGCCAAATTTAAAAGTTGTTGATTGTCTCCCCCAGGTTTTGGCGCCACCATTGCACAAGTGCTCCTTACTAGGTTCACTGTTCTCTCTCAGTAGGAAGTGTGTTCACCCTGTTCATGGCCGCAGACTGTGTTTCATGCCAGTGTTCTCTGTTTACTCCAGCTGTCATTGATTAGCTTCCCCTGGCAGCTTGTGCAGTGCCTTCCAGCACTGTACTAACTGGCATCTGGGGGCTGGTTAAAATTCTAGACCTTGAAGGTTCTCTTGGTGCTGATTTGTGGTTTCTTCAGCAACAGGGTTTTGCCTCAGGCCTGGGGAGGGCATTCAAGTGCTTTCACAGAATTCTGTCTTGTTTTTGGAACCCCATGGGTCACTTTAGTCAACAGCTCAGTGAGGGAAGGAACCGGTGACTGGGACCAGAGGTTGTCAGACTGGTCAATTATTCACAGGTGTGGCTACATTAATCTCTGACAAAATAGACTTTACACCAAAATCAAAAAGAATAGTGATAGGCACTTCTTACTCATCAAAGAATGATCCAACAGGAAGATTTCACCATCATTATATATGCACCAAATGTGGGTGCAACACAGTTCATAAAGGAAACCCTACTCAAAAATAAAACAGAAATAGACTCTAATTCCATCATAGTAGGAGACTTTAATACACCTCTATCATCTCTAGACAGATCAAACAAACAGAAGATCAGCAGGGACATGACAGAGCTCAATAACACCATTGACCAGCTGGGGATAACAGATATTTAAAGAATGTTCCACCCCAAAGTCAAAGAATATACATTCTTCTCAACAGCACATGGGACTTTTTCAAAAATTGATCATATCCTAGGTCATAAATCATCCCTAAACAAATTCAGGAAGATTGACATAGTTCCTTGCATCATATCAGACCATAATGCATTAAAGGTAGAAATTAATAATGGAACAGGATCCAGAAAATACACAAAGTACTGATGCCTGAATAATTCTCTCCTAAAAAATGGTTGGGTCATCCAAGAAATAAAACAGGAAATTTGGAATTTCTTAGTAATAAATGATGATGATAACACATCTTATTCAAACTTGTGGGACACAGGGAAGGCTGTGGAATTCTTGACCTCACAGTGGCTGAATGTACCAACAAAAGACCTGAGTACTAGGGGAGGAGGGTGGATTTGATAGGAGGAAATTGAGGGTTGGGTGGGAATTATCATGGGTTATTGTCTATAATCATGGAAGCTGTCAATAAAATATCTAAAAATAGAAGAGAGACGAATTGGAAAATGGGATTCATTGGAGGGGTTTTCAGAAGGGGGAAAGGGAAGGTGATCAGAGGGGTTTATGATCATGGTATATAGTCTATATATATAGAGGTTGTTAATAAAAACTAAAAAAAGAACTTTCTTTTGTCCTTTCTGCTGAGTTGAGGTTTTCAGGTGTGTGTGTGTGTGTGTGTGTGTGTGTGTGTAAAAGACCTATCAGGTAAACGCTCTTTCTTTCTATTACAAAGCTTTTAATTTATGCATGTGTTAGATTTTGTCAAACGTATTTTGTGCATTTGTTGACATGATCATATGGCTTTTGTCATCTTTCTTAATATAGCAAATTACACTGATAAATTGTGGATAATATGCCAATCTTTATTGCTTGGCAGTAGGAGAATATTGTATATTGACGTGAGACTTAGTTAATGTTTTTAATAGCATTGGAAGCATTGGGTGTCATTACAGTGTTTTTCTAACAATGTTCTTATCTTTTATGTTTTATTTCCTCTCCTCCCTGATTTTTCCTCCCCCTTCACACTCACATAGTAGTCTTTTTACAGCTATCCTATTATGTGTTTTCTTTGTTCTCCCCGCCCCCACTCTTCCTTATCCTTCTGGCTTCCTCCTTACTGTGTGGTGGTGGAATTTTCATGCTTTTGATACCCAACTTAAACTAATTTTGTTCAAAAGAAATTTTTTTGAAAGTTAATTCTTTAAATCCACAAAAGGTTGTTGCATGGCTTCAAGCACCATTATTTTTTTTTAGAATGATCCCTGGAGGAAATAAAACATTTATTTGCTTCCAGTTTCCTTATAGTACTACACAAGTTTTGTTCTATCTTATTATTTTGCAAAGAGAAAGAGTGAGAAACTCCTTTTCTACAAGTTACAGAGACTACCACTTTTCATGTGTGGTTTTAAGTGGGTGCTCCTGGAGATTTACTCCAGGATGGCAGGCCTAAAAGCAAGCACCTTGGACCACTGAGCCTTCTCCTCAGCCTAATTGTTGAAGTTTTCCATGTCCTCACTTGTTAGATCAAATTTTATGTCAAAGCACCACAATGAAAGCAGTAAATTTTATCTTATAAATTATTCATTCTTCCCTCTCCTCTTTTGTCTCTATTCTTTCCAACCAACCTCTTCCATTCTTCATTTTTTGGAAATAATTTGCATCAACTATTAATCGACCAATATTTTTTTTTCTGAACATTACAGGAGGAGCTTGTTTGGTTGCTGAGTTGGTAAAACATTTTCTGAGCAAGTGTGATGACCTGAGTTGAGGTCCACAGCCCTCACATAGAAGCCAGGTGTGTGTGTCTGCTCACCTGTAACCACGCTGCTCTAAAGGTGGATACAGCAGATTCCAGCTTCAAGATGGTTCTACTAGCCCATTTGTTGAACCATGTGTTCAAGTGAATTGTGAAGTCCAATTTCAGTATATATGGTAGAAAGTGAACAGAACCTGAAGCCAACATCTTGTCCCCAAACATACCATGTGTCCGCACACAAATATTAACATAAAATGGATGATAATCCTCATTTCATGTAGTTTGTATTCCAAAGGGACTGGGGAAAATATTCACAGAATTAAACAGATGGGATAGATTATTGTCTTTAGTCATTATAATTTTTTCGAAGACTAGTAAATCCGAAAAGAGCATCTAGGTTACTACTTTAGCTGATGTTCCATGACATGGAATACGAGGCGTAATGATCTCACAAATGTCAGGTTCTAGTTCTTAGTACTGGGAAATAATACATAACAAAGGCTTTCAAGAGGTAACTGTACTAGGAGTTTTGAAATGGGAAGATTCTCTAGGATTATATATGAAGTAACATGGTTACTCACTGCTTTAAGAACCTCTGTAAAAATCAGACAAACAATGGCCTTGTCACATACAGAGAAGACACTTTAAATATAAGCAGACAATACTTTGAAGATACTGGCTTTGCAGACTGAAGTAAGGCTATTATTATACACAAGAAGTGCCTGGAGTCACTTGAAATTGAGAGGAAAGGGGACCTGATTCTCCTCTTGAGACTCTGAGAGTCAAACTTTACTATGAAGCTTTCTTGTTGGCTTGCTTGTCTTCCTCAAATGCAAGATAATTTTCTCATGTTGTAAACTCCTAACACTTAGCAATTTTAAATTACAGCCACAGGAAACTAATATCACTGACATTCTTAAAAGATGATATTTGTGCAATAATCTTATATTGTGGAGGGTTTGAATATAAAATGTCAAAAGTTAGTTTTAGGGGCATATTGAAAAGCAGCTTAAAAAATTATCAGGCTGGGTGTGGTAGCCCATGTCTTTAATCCCAGCTCACAGCAGGCAGAGGTAGAAGTATTGCAATGAGTTTGAGGACACCCTTAGACTATGAAGTAAATTCCAGGTCAGCATGGGCTACAGCAAGACTCTGCCTCCAAAAAACAAATCATATATATATATATATATATATATATATATATATATATATATATATATATATGAGTAAAGATTATATATATTATGTATATATAAAATCTTTACTCATTAATTTAAACATGAGTTCAATAGGTAGTGACATTTGAACTGAATTTTGAAGAAATCTGTTCAAAATATTAGAGGAAAGTGGAATAATATATGTAAAGACTCTGAAGCATGTAAAATTTAACAATACTCTGGGATATTAAAAGATTTAATACCTTTCTGCATATGCTTATCAATTAGAAAGAGTTAAGAGCAAAATATGTCCTCTGGTATATGATAATGTCAAACCATAAAACATGTATTCAGCAGTTCCTTTTTCAACTTGGAAGTCTTCTACTTTCATGTAAGGAAAGTGATCTACAATCTGCACCGATGATTAAGTAGTTTTCTTGAGATGGTAAGGGCTCTTCTTGGCAGAAAAACAAGAAGTTATTTCATCTGATTAGGAGATGTACTAAAGCTGACATCTTTCCACATGTTCAGCTGCATGATTCATTTCTGTGAAGAACCTGATAAAAAGCAGCAATGGTTATAATATTCTAAATTTAAGATACAGGTCTTTATAAGCAATCCATCTATCTGTCTGTCTATCATTTATTATCTATCTAAGTATATTTCACCTATATCTACTATGTATCTGATCATCTTCTATCAATCATTTATCTCTATCATTTATATGATCATCTATCATTTATTCTATCTATCTACATTTAATGTACCATATATGTACCATAATCATCTGGCTATTTATCTATACATCTAATGGTTAATGAATCATACTCATGTCAATAGATGAAATAAAGTTCAAGTCAATTGCCAATTTACTTTGCAGCATATACATAGCAGCTTCTGTATTTACAATGTGGTTAAGTCTTCATATACACATAAGTTGAGTATCAGAAGTTAAAAATGTGCTTAATACATTGAACCTATGGGACATCACAGCCTAGCAGCCCAACCCACTGAGGAGTGGCAGAGTGTCCCCTGGTGACTGCATGACTGGCTGGTAGGTGCTGCCCACTCCCATTGCTTCTCAGCATGTTGAAACAGTTGGACCTTCACATATTGTGACCAGAAACAGCATAAGACTAAACATTCAAGATATGACTTCTACAGAAGTTGAACCACTTTTACAGCATTATAAAGTTAAATTTTATTATAAAAATTATAACAGCCATAGTCTTTCCATGGATTTTTTTGTGCTCATAGTGAGATGATTCTACCTCAGGTCATTCCTACCCAAATCACAGCAGTCAATGAAGTGTCCTATGGGGAGAACAGTCCTTTATGTTTTCTGTTACTCATTTACCTACAGACAATTTTGAATGGATTGTGATACCAACTTTTGCCAGATATAACCTATCTGCAAAACAGAGTCAAGTCCTTCCTTTCATCGCTTGGATGAAAGGAATCCTTATATCTTATTTCAGTTAGTTGCAAGCATAAACCAAATATGGTGCATTCATTCAATACAGAGAGTTGCCAATAGACCTGACTTACTTGCTCAGGTCATTCACTTCTGCTTTCTAGACATGCTATGTATTAATCCCAGAATACAATTGCATTGTCTTATGAATTACTACCATGCCTGGCTTAAACAAATGACTTAATAGCTCCTCATTCATGATGGCACCTTGCATCCCAAGATCAGTCTCTTTTGTACTTGTCACCATTAGAATACGACCTTGACCTGATTTTAATTACAGTCAAAAGTTATAGGTGATAAGACACCTTGAAAATTCTGCCAACCCTGCAAAGTAGCCCTTTTATATTTTTTTTCTAAATTCAGTTAAATATCCATAGAAGATCATTTTCCACTTACAAGGTTCCATTGCAGTTATAACAAACTTTTCCTAATTTACCTTTAACAGGTCTTTCCAGCATCATAGCTGACACATCACTAAATGCTTCCCTTCTTACCTGAATTTCTTCCCCATTAACTCTTGGTAAAAGCAAACTCTTCGGCCCCCAAGGAGAGATGCACTATGCGAGCTATTGAAGGAGAGGCTACTAAAAATATAATCTAGCTAATTCAGAAATGTGTATCTCACTTAACCTATACTGATCTCACTATCTGATGGAAATTTTGTTTGTATCTTTCAGAATGCAGCCAGAGAGCAGTGGCTCATCCAACCCTACGAAGGAACTGCAGGTGGATAGCTGACATCCTGGCAAAAGATGAGCCACCCAAGATCTTCCATGGAGGATCCATATGGAACCCCACAGAGAATGATGGGATGAACAAGTGACCCATAGTCACAGCCAAGCAGTCAACACAGGACAAGCCAGTGAAACGGACACCAATGATTTTCTACACAACCTAAAGCGGAAGTACAGAGACCCCTTAAGTTCTCAGCAATAAAACAGCTTTAATACTCACCCACCATGACTCAGGGAACTGAGTGGAAGAGGGGGTAGAAAGATTGTGAGAGCCTTGGTGGGGGAGAATATCCAGAGACATGGCCCCCCTCAGTTACAATATACTAGGGCCTGTCCTAGGCTATCCATCATCCCCAGCCCCAAGGACTGATCCAGATGGCCTTTCGGAGGAGGATGTCCAGCAGATTGGGGATGGGAAAGAGGAACTGGGGAACTGGGGATAACAACTCATTGTTTGCCCATTAAATAATGTAACTCATTATGGACAATAAAAAAATTAAAAATAAAATTAAAAAAAGAAGAGCAGATGGCCTTTAAAAAGGATTGATTTTGAAGCTTGTTACCTGTGATGGTTTGATCCAGGTATCCCCCCCCTCAAACAAATGAATGTGTTTTGAGTAATCGATCCTCAGCTGATGGCAATTTGGATTTTACAACCTTGCTGGAGCTGTGTTGTTGGGGGCGGGTTTTATGGGGTTATAAGCCAGCTTCCCCTTGCCAGTGTTTGGCACACCTTCTTTCCATTGTTTGCAGTGAGGTGGTGGAGGTAATGTCCACCCTGCCAGGATGGAGTCTCCCCTGGAGTCCAAAAGCCAAATAAACCCGTTCCTCCACAAGCTGCTTTTGTTTGGGTTTTTTCTGTGCAGCAACCAGAAAGCTGACTGCAACATTACCATTAAATGAACATTGTGGTTCATATATAAAAATGTCCTTCATGTACTCATGTTTTAGAGAACTTCATCCCCAACTGAAAGAAATGTTTGGGAGGTTATGAAACCTTTGGAGGGCAGAGCTCTGCCTGAGGAAGTGAGTCCTGGGGAGTGGGTCTTGAGGTTTGATTGCTAGGTCATAGTTTCTGTTCTCAGGCTACCTCCTGACTGGAGATGCTATGGCCAACTTTGTCAGGCTCCTCCTGCAATGTCTTCCCTGCCATGTTGGACTTTACCTCTACTTAAACTTTAAGCCCAAACAAACCCTTCCTCTTGTAAGTTTCTTCTTGTCAGGTCACTACTGTGAGAAAAATCTTGAATACACAGAGAAAAAAAATGCTCTTTGAATATGTAAATTGCCCCTGGAACCTTAAAAGTAGAACCCGAAAAGAGCCTACTGAAACAGCCAGGGGCCAAAGAAGACACTTTCATCACCCAGAGCAGATCTTTCTTCCCCACACTGCTTAACATTACAACACTTTCAGATTGGTGCGGCTAGCTTTTCAGAGGCATGGAAGAGCAGCACAGACAGGAAAGGGTGTGGTGCCAGCATCAGCCATGGGGCTGGACTTTGAGGCAGTGAGAAGGAGAATATTACCTACACACAGAAGTGGCCACAGATGTATAAGCTGAGCACAGTACTGGTGAAGAGGACTTTTGTCATCAGATGCCTTACATGAGCACCTACAACCATGTTATTAATTACATGTGATCTCTTGTGTGTTTTTCCTCAAACCGGATTCTCCTACTGTGTTCTCTGTTTTGGAGAATGTCACACCTTGAGTTTAATCTACATGTGCTAGGAAGGAGACAAGGGGCTTTTAAAAATATTTATTTTCAAGGAGAGAGAGAAAGAGAGAGAGGAAAAAAAGAGAAGAGAGCAGGAATGGGTTTGCCAGTGCCTTAAGCCACTTCAGATGAACACCAGACACATGCATCACTTTGTGCACCTGCTTCCATCAGCATGGGTACAGGAATCCAACCTGGGTCATTAGCCTTTGCAGGCAAGCACCTTGACCCATGAGCTGAACTGATGACTGCTCATTAAGATCTGCTCACCCCTTCCTCTCTATCCCTCTCTATCTTCCATTTTCCTTCCATATTGTCAACTAAGGTCTAGGTTTCCATGGCTGTCTTTATTCTCCTTGGTGTCTCTGTACATTTTTTTGGAATTTTTTTTTATTATTACTATCCATAATTAGATACATTGAATAAACAAATAATGTGTTGATGTTCCCATTTCCACAATTTCCCTCCTCCTTGTCCCCAGTCAGCTGGGTAACCTCCTCCATGGGCGACTGGATCAGTCCATGGGGTAGGGGTTATGGATAGCCTAGGAGTCAACCCAGTTCAATCCCCCTTTGTATATTGTTACTGAGGGGGCCATGTCTATGGGAGTTCCCTCCACCATGGCTCTTACAATCTTTCTGCTCTGTACATTTTCCATGGGACAATTACAGCAAGCATCGAGAAAGTCAGTTCTTATATTCCCTTTGGGTAAAAGCATTAATTATTCCCATCCCCAGAGAGATTCTCATTACCTAGCTGTGGGCCTTGCTCACTTCAGGGTTAGTGATTAAGTCATACCAAGCATCTCATTTTCCCAAGAAAGGACATTTTCTTCTTTTTTAAAAACATATTTTCATTGGGTATAAAATTTTGTTTTGCTTTTTATTGACCTTTGTTCCATATTATCTTTCTGGTTTTCATTTCTTTATCATTCTTCCAGAAAAACAACAACAACAACAACAACAACAAAACCTCATTCACACTCTGGTTAGCGAACCTCATATTGTTGGGAGAGATGTAGCAATTTAATAATAATATAACCTAAGCCCCTCATTATCTGCTATCATTGCCCAATGTTTTGTGACTCCTTTATGACCTGACTATATTTGTGTGAAGATTAGAACCCTGACATGCTTATTGATAATATGCCAGTTCAATGCCCAACACCAAGCACAATGCTGTCATTTTAGCATCTAGTACATGGTTGTTAAGTGAAGAAAGGTAGAGTGTTTGTTAAGAGATTTCAAAGACTGTGTCCTAAAGCCAAATGTGAACATCCCTGTGCTGAAGAGAATTTTGGTAAGAATTTAGGAAGGCAAGTACAGTTTCAGCCTTAGCAAGAAGGTTTGTGATAGAAACAAATTCTTGTAACAAAAGGTCTTGCAAAGATTGAGGCCGGTTCTGGTTCCTATTTAGTGCAAAAAAAAAAAAAAATCAGAAGTGAAAATTACTTCCCATGTCTAATTTTTGCTCATCTCTCCACCCAAATAAAGTGGTGAATGAGATATAAAAATGCAGTTGAACATAGAGGTATTCCTAGGGAAGGACACAAAAGCAAGAAAAAAAAGCTGTATATTATTCTGAAAAGATGAACTCCTGGAGCTGCTGGAGTCTTTTGTTGCTAATAAAATATGCCTACTCCAGTGGAAGCTTGTTGGATTGGATGTCATCCTGTTCAGCCCCAATCCACTCTGTTGAACTTGCCTTGCCTGGGGTAGCGAAGGCCATTTGCAGTGGGTTTTATTGTGGAAACAGGCCATTTGACTCTATTCAGCATTTATGTGACTAAAAGGTTGTCAACAACCTCTCTGCAAAGAACACATGTCAACAGGGGCCAAAGTGACTCCATTAGCTAGAGCTCTTAAAACCCTAAATATCATGATTAAGTGAGATGCTTCCTCTCTTACCTGGAGGTGTCTTTTCGCTTATATGACAGCTTCCAGATTAGTGACGAGTTATAAAATGTGCATTTGCTAGTGTTTATTCAATAAATATTCTCTATAAAATTCTAAGTTCCCAACACAACCCAGGGCAAAGATCCAGAGATACTTAAGATCTCAACAACTAAGCAGACTCAAAATTCACCCTTTATGACTCAGAGAACTGAGTGTAAGAGGTGGTGGAAAGATTGTAAGAGCCATGGTGGGGGAGAATGTCCAGAAACATTGCCCCCCTCAGCAACAATACAAAAAGGGGAAGGAAAAAAAGAGAAAGATAAACTGTCTACCTCTGGTGCAGTTAATAACCCCCTAACCTATGTACAGATCCAGTATGTGCACCAAGGAAGGACCCCAGTGGTCAGTGTACAGAGAGGAGGGAAACAGAGACACCATCACAAGATTTGCTCAGACAATGTATATACTTATTCATAATAAAGATATTTTTAAAAGTCTAAGTACTTTTGACATGGAACATTTCTGTGTGAACTGGGCCACATTTACTATGTCAAACAGTTTAGATTTCTTTGCACAGAGGTTTAGGATCCATCATTTTTTCTCATCTATTTACCTAAAGTTATCAAATTTAATTTGTTCCCTCCTATTCTGCCTGTCCTCTCACACTATCATGATGTATTCTTAGCTCTAGACATTAGTCGCCTCAAGTTAGGATCTATAAGTTCTCACCATTGCATCCATAGAAACCAAAGTGAGGTTCCCCAGTTCTCAACTTCCACACAAAGCTTCATCAAGGAGGAACAAACGTGGTGCTTTCGAGGAACTGATAAACCCATTACTCCCGTCTTTGAGTTTTCTATCAGTTTGAGGATAATTGAGGTGGTTGAATTTCACAGTGCATTTGTTCATCTATGATCTCCAGCCAGTGTACAGAAACCAAATCATCCTCACGAACACCAAAGTGTAGCCTAGTCCACATAATGCAATCAGACCTGAACCTCAGGGAAACAATCTCACACGTTCAATGAGTGCACAACTCTTTCTCCTTCCCCCTCAGTTGTGAATAGCCATTCTTGATGCCTAGGGCACAAGGCAGAGGAGAGCAGATAGGGGACTTGATTGCAAACCAATGAAAGACTTCAAGTGAAATGTTGAGCTATGAGATGTGCACTCCAGGAGAATTAATTGCTTTGAAATGGTAGTGAGGGGGATCTCCCAAGTCATCCAACAATGTGCTAAGAGGATACTATTATATTCCTCCTATTAACCTTATTTTTCTGTTGTCTTTCAAAGTATCTCTCAATGAGTTATTAGATTTGACTTCAAGTAGAAGCAGAGTAGGAAATTCTTTTATCTTCTCTCCCTCTTCTCTTTAATTTCTCTTTCTTACTCTCTCTCAATCTCTCACCCCCCTTATATTTAAGGTTATTTCTAGATGATTTTTTTGGAACAAAGGAGAAGGATTTCAAATTCTGCAGAGTGACAAGTAGCTTACTAAGGATTTTTGAATGACCCCTTAAGACAAATATTTAATATGCACTGGATATGCTGGAGTGTTGCTCTTGGAAAGCATGACCACTCGGGTGGGGTTGAGGAAAGGCCACAGGACAAAGCTTAACTGCTTTTCTTACCTTTTCTGACCTCTGATATCAGCTCAGCCCATGATCTTAAGCTCTTCTGGTAAGTGTTGTGCATACTGAGAGGACAAGGCATCATGGGGGGTTGGTAGTATGCAAGGGAAGAGAAGTGAAAGATCTTTCCAGTTACCATCTTACAGAGATGTCAGAGGAAACAAAGGGAAGAAAGCTGCTGAGAGAGGAACAAAGATTTTCCAGTTTCCACCTACCATTTAGGTTAATCATTTATATGCAACAGACAGTGAAGCCACCTCAGGGAGAGTCTGCTGGATACCCCCTAAAGGCACAAACGACCTGCTTCATTAAATATAACACAAAGTTCTTGGACCTGAGTGTCAAAATAGAAAAGTAATTGCTAGCCTTATTATCCTAAGCTGCATACACTATGACCTGAAGAGGAGATGGGACAAAAATTGTTTCCATTCAAGGAGAGACCATAATTTCCTTAAAAAATTAACATATATCAGATGAACAAATTAGCATAGTACAAAGTTTTAAACTTAAAACAACACAACATATTTGTTTAAAGGGCAATGAGAAGTGTATTTATTTTAAGGAGCAGGGTTTATCAGTATGGAGATACGCTTCTTATTTCACTCTGAATCCTGCCACTTAGCAAGCAAGAACCGCAGGGACAATGAATGTATAAGAAGGTATGAGATCAATCTATCTAAAAATAATTCAGAATTATCTATAATTTTCTCAATTAAAAGAACATTTATTGCATATAAATACACTCATTATAGTTAGACCTTGTTGAAAGTCATGTACCGTGCTTAACGTAGAAATCAGAGGAGTGTATGTTTAGAACCTGTTTAGATGATAAATGTTGCTGTAAGCTGGATGCTCTCAGTAATAAGCACAAACCATTTTGAAGATCAATTATTTGACATTTTGACAAAATATACTTATTTTTAAAGCACTATTGTTCCAATAAAAATAGCCATTAATATAGAAAGATTCTCTCATTTCAATTTTTATGAATTTATGCATTGGCCTATTAATGATGTTGTATAGGCATGTGTTATGGCATAATGAATAGAATGTACTCCTGTTAGACTTTTTTAACAGTGTTAGAAATGGTAAGTGGATCACTAACTCTATGTAAGGCTATTCTTACAACATATGTTCTACGATGCTTGTCAAAAAAATACGCATTTCAAAAAAATAACATATGCACTTCCTCAATAAGGTTAGAGTAAAAGATGCAAGAACAAACATCGTACATAGTAATGGTGAGAGTCTTTAAGCAGTGTCTTGACAATAACTCTAATTAAAGCTGCCATTGCTTTGACCTGATTAGACAGAGAAAATAGAACTGCTCCTCTTTGCGTACCTTAGGATGGTAAGCAGCTGATGCTTCATAATATCTTTTGACAGCCACGTTAATTATAACCCAGCTGAAAGTATTTCTTTAGAGTAGGTCTTTCTAAAACAAAAGAAGAGGAAATTGTAGTGAAAGCTGTCAGAATATTTCTGAATATCGCTAATGACTGCATCTAATTGCCCAGAAATGTTAACTTTCTAGACATTTCCCCATATTTTTACAATGTGCTCAACATATTTTACACATTTCTACAAGAGAATTTGCATGAGAGAAGCATCTGATTTAACTAAGTAGGTCAAGCAATGGTCAATCTTTCCCCAAACTATCATCCCAGCTTTATTTGCATCTTCTGGGTTTGATGCAGTGAAAACAGATGCCAATTCCCTGTAAGATGCTGGATTTATAATCCTTCCATTCTGGCTTTGATGGTGGAGTACCTTATTGGCTTAGTATGGTTTAGAGACTGAAACTTTTCACTATGATGGGGTTGCAGCACACAGTGTGCTTTTTATTGTACTATCAAATACTTTCAAGGATTTATATAGTTCAGTGAATTTTCGAAATCACAAAGTAGAACATATTCTAAGCATCTGCCATGGTTTGATCCAGGCACCCCCCCCACAAACAAATGAATGTGTTTTGATTGCTCTATCCTCAGCTGATGGCAGTTTGGATTTTACAACCTCACTGGAGCTTGTTGTTGGGGGCGGGATTATGGGGTTATAAACCAGCTTCCCCTTGCCAGTGTTTGGCACAACTTCCTGACGCTGTTTGCAGTGCTGTGGCAGAGGTGATGTCCAGCCCTCTGCTCATGCCATCGTTTTCCCTGCCAGGATGGAGTCTCCCCTCGAGTCCATAAGCCAAATAAACCCATTCCTCCACAAGATGCTTTTGCTTAGGTTCTTTCTGTGCAGCAACTAGAAAGCTGACTGCCACAGCATCATAAGTCACATCTAAAAATAGTATATTCATAATTTAGGAGTTATTTTTAATGATGAGTCATACTCCAGGCAATTAGTTATCTAGATTCCTTGATCATGCATTTTCTTTATGGTCAGTGTGTTCTAACTGGAGAAAATTTAGATAAAACTAGAAACACTGACATGTCCAAATTCTCAGCCTAGTCTAAGCCTTCTAGCCACAAGAGATGCTCATCATTTGGATTCTTCAGATGAAAAGTTTCCTCTGTGGCTGTTGGCATTTAAATAAAGCCTTTGTAGTTTTTGTTATTTAATTATATTTTCATCTATCATGAGAATAAAGGGTGAGTTATAATCCATATAATTTCATGTGAATCCTCATGAATCTGGCTGAACCAGAGATCAGCTAATAGAATCAAATAAGAAATTAATGAATAATTTCAGTTTATAGTCTATAGAAGTCCACAATAGTGGGGAAAGCATGGCAGAAGCAGGATATATGGTCACATCAGCACATTAGCAGGGAGGAACTAGAAGGGGACCGACAGCCCCAAGCTGGACTGTAACACCTGAATGCCCAGCCCAGGGGCAAATTCCTCCAGCAAGCCTGCATATCTTCCAGGACCCACCACCTCCTTATAAACTATTCCAACGCACTTGGAAGTGAACATTTATTCAAAGCTGTAACATGTGAACTCATTGGGCCATATTTTTATTTCAACCGAATGGTAATGTGACAGTTCACTCCTTCAGGCAAGTTCCACAGATTCCATGTGCCTGACCCTCTCCCCTGAGTGGGAGGTGTCTCTAGCTGGAGTTCAAACGTAGATGATTGGTCAGGTATGGACCAACCAGCTGTCTCTCTGACTTACCTGGCAGAGGTCTTAAAAGTCACTGAAACTAAGTCCAGCTCTCTCTTTTCTCACACGCATGGCCTAGAAGAAGAACCCTGACTCTCCAGGGACCTGGTAAAGTCTCCCCAGCCTCCCAACCACAGCCCAGTGGTAGGTAATGCTGGATTTCTTTCCCACATGAACATTTCTCCTCATGATGGGAGTCTTCTTTTATTTTTCCTTCTTTTGCTTGATTGGCTGAACACAGATTTTGCTAAAAAACCTCTCCCACGTGTTCTCTTCACACTGGTGGCTGGAGAGCTCTGTAACTTCCCATTTTCTTTTGAATAAAGTCTCCCACTATACCTTATCCTCTGGTGGTCAATAATTTTAATTCCTTAACTTTATAGACAAGAATTTGGGTACTCCTTAAATTCTGAAGTGTGTTGTAATTAGCTGGAATGTATCTAAATTCTAATCCCCAGTTTAG
>PVHP010017881.1:0-33676 GCA_004024765.1 Zapus hudsonius | reverse complement strand
TGATCACCTCCTCACTGGCGTTCTGCTTCTACCCCGTTCCCCTGTGGTCTCTTCACAATCCATTTCCTTAGCTGCATGTTAGCTCACATAACAGGCTCACATCGCCATGCTGTTCAACTCCCTCCAGTGGCTTCCCCGCTCTGAATAGAGAACAATATTCTTGCTCTGGTCCCCAGAGTCTTTGGATGACCCATGAGCACCTCCTGTCCTGCAGGGCTTGTGATGGTTCCACTGTCAACTTGGTTGGTCAGGACACAGGAGACACGCCTTTAGTAGGTCTGTGAAGGTCTTTCCAGGATGGGTTAACTGAGGGGATGGGGGAAGAGCCTCCCCCAGAGTGGGCAGGCCTTCCAGCAGCAGCCCAGATATAAACCACCTGAGGATCATTGAGCTGGCCTTCACCAACATTGGAACTAGCTTCTTCAGTCTTCCAAAGTGGTAGACTGAAGGCCACAGGCTCTCCAGGAACCCTCCAGGTCTTCAGAGCCAGATAGGGGCTACTGAGGCATCCAGCCTCATGAACTGAGTAGCTACCTGGTTCTCAGCCTCTTTGACCTAGAGATGGCCATTGTTGGACTAAGCAGCCATATTGTGTAAACCAATCTGGTAAGTTTTCTTGTGTAATACATATTCCTTCTATTGGCCTGTTCTCACAGAAAATCCCAACACAGGGCTTTTCTATTTCTTATTCCCTCTGCTAGAACTTTATCCTGACATGGCCCATTCCTGCACCTCCTGCAGGTGAAACTGCTCACCACCACAACTCTTTATTCTATTTATTTTCAAACAGAGAGGGAGAGGAGAGATAGATAGATAGATAGATAGATAGATAGATAGATAGATAGATAGATAGACAGACAGACAGACAGACAGACAGACAGACAGACAGACAGATAATGGCACACCAGGGCCTCTTGCCACTAGGAACAAATTCCAGTTATATGCACTTTGTGCATCTGGCTTTACTTGGGCACTGGGGAATTGAATTCAGGACTTCGGGTTTTGCAAGCGAGTGCCTTTAAGCACTGATCCATCTCCCCAGCCCTCACCACAACTCCTTAGCACTTATTCCTATCTAAATCTGCCATATATACATGCTTATATGCGCATGCAAGATATCTATATAAATCTTACTTGTATTGTTCATTTCTCGCTCACTCACCTGAGCATAAGCTCAATGAGGGAAAGCATTTGTTCTGACTTTGTTCATTGCTATATCCCCAGCGTATCACTAAAGCCCACGAAGACACTGAGCCACTCACTGACCAAGAGTTTGGTGAATGAATGAATGTACAAAGGAAGAGCTGAGAAGTAACCATGAGCACATGTGGCTCATAAAGTGTGAAAAGGAGACCTTGTTAAAATCTGAAAACAGAAGCCCATCCCCTCCCCCAAGAGTTACTGGAAATTAATGGTTCCCTAATTAAGAGGGAGAGACATTTTCTTCAGTGGTATAACCATGCTCTGGTGAATAAACCCTTACCAATGTGTGTGTGTAAGCAACCATGACCCTCATTAAACTCATTGGGTCATACCCCCGCCCCCACAAAACTCATGAAAGTAGAAGGGAGACTATCTGGGAAGAAGACAAGGAGATCGATTAAAGTGAGAGGGAGACAGGAAAGGTAAGAGAGGGCTAACGTCATTAAAATACATACATACATACATGATTTCAAGCCTCCTGTATATCTGGGTCTGGCAACAAAAGATTGAAAAAATTAAAACTGAAAAAAATCTGAAAACACATTTAACAGAACGTCTGGAAGCCATTGACCAGTGTCAATCCAGGGTAACAGTTTTCACCAGCTTCCAGCCTGCTAAAGGCTGCTGTGAAATTTCTTTCCCCACCAAGCCTTACTGATGTCTGACCTAGAGGTCAGTTGGTGACAGAAAAAATGAAGCATGACCACCAAGACCAGTGAAGCATGTGTCCAGCTGGGGAAATCAACTGTACAAGCCAAGGGGTGGCTGGGCTTTCAGCTGCATTTCTGGTTAAGACAAAACTTTTCCTTCCTCCTTCACTGAGCCACAGTGAGCCCCTAAGCACACCTGCACTTCCAGTACAGGTCATCTTTGTTATCTTTGGTCTCCTTACATTAAAGCCAGAGAGAGAGAGTTGCCCACTGCCTGAGAGATGGACAACTAGGCAGATTTCAAGCCTCCTAGATATCTGGACTGGCTACAAAAAAAAATTGGGTAATCAAGATATCACTTTAAGATAATTCTCAAAAGCTTTCAATGTTCTGTGCTAGCAACTTCCTCTGTCTAATGCGGATTTCATCCTACTTCCTGCCTCATCAGTGCCAGCTAAGGCATTGGTGGTCCAGGTTAGGCACCAAATCCAACGTGGAGAGGCTCCATACATAGCAGTGGAAGGATGGGGTGCGTGCAGCACCTCACATCTTGGTGGGTCAGGAAGTAGAGAGCTTGGGCCAGCTCTGAGGCAGACAGAATCTTCAAGGCCTCTTCCCAGTGACCCACTGTGACTTGCAAATGTCCCAAAGGTTTCAACACAGAGCCACTAGCTGGGGACCAAGTGTACAAGCGCACAAGCCTACGGGGACATTTTATATCCAAACCATAACCTCTTTTACAAGATGGATCATCTGTACTTGAGATTCTTGCTTGGAATCACATGCTTGTTGTCAAAAGCCTGTTTGGAATGAGAGGTATGTGAGGGCAGCCCAAGGGAGTAGGGGAGTTCCCACCTTCTACTTGCTCCTGGTACCCCTAACTCTCCTCATTTAAACACTGCTTCTCACATTCATTTCAATCACTTTGTAACCAAGAGCTGATGGGTCTGGGGAGATAGCTCAGCCATTGAAGACACTTGCTTGCAAAACATCTGGCAGCTAGGGTTCAATTCCCCAGCACCCACATAGAGCCAGATTTAGGTGTCATTCCTTTGCAGTGGCAAGAGGCCGCCACCCCCCCACAGAGAGAGAGAGAGAGAGAGAGAGAGAGAGAGAGAGAAATATTTTTAAAAAGAGTTGAGGGGCTGGGGAGAAGGCTCAGCTGTAAAAAGAGCTTCCTAGCAAAGCCTGCCAGCCAGGGTTCAATTTCCCAGTACCCATGTAAAGCCAAAAACAAAAAGTGGCTCATGTATCTGGAGTTAGTGTGCAGCAGCAAGAGGCCCTAGCACACTCATCTTGACTCACTCTCCCTGCTCATAAATAAATAAATATCTTTTTTTTGAAAAGAGTTGATGATGCTAGGGAGGCTCGGTGGTAAGAGACCTGAGTTCAAGTCCTAGCACGCATGTAAAAAGGTGGGTATGGTCATGAATGCCTTGAGTAGAGAGCAGATAATTCCTGGGCTCACGGATCAGACAGTCTCGCTGAAAACCACAGCCCTGGGTTTAGGGATAGACTCCATCTCAAGAATGCAATGTGAAGAGCAGCAGAGGAGGACACCCTGCTGTCCTCTGGCCTCCCTGTACACGCAGGCAGGGTGCTGGAATCTGCACACATACCCACACTTACATACTATACACACGTGCCAAAAACAGAGTTGATGTAGGAAAAGATGTAAAATACACATGAACTTCCTTTGCAATATAGGAAAAAAGGGAATGGGAGGAAAGAGAGAGTGAAGAAGAAAGTGGGGAAGGAAGAAAATCCATGATAGACAGAATAATGGACCCCTAGAGACACGTGTATCCTGTGGCCTGAAACCTGTAAATATGTTACCTTAAACAGCAAAAGGATAATCAACGGAGCAGATGGCAGGCATTACAGTTTCTAGACGATTAATCTTAAAAGGGGAAGATTTTGTGAATTATCCAGGCAGGACCGGCACAATCCAGAGGGTTCTCAGAAATGAGAGAGGAAAAGAGAAGAGACTTGAATATGAAGACAGACAGAATTATGCAACACCTATGGCTTTGAAGATGAGGAAGTAGCTGTCAGCCAAGTCCTGTGGGCAGCCTGCTGGTGGCTCTCTCTCAAGGGCTGCCAGAAGGAACACAGCTTTCATCATGCCAACGTGATTTTAGCCCAGTAAGACCCATTTCAAACTACTGGCTGTCAGAAGTGCAAAATAATGTGCAAAAAATGTGCAAAAAAAAAAAAAGCAATAGGGAAGTGCAGAATCCATCGGGTGAGGTGTAAGCACGGGCTTCATTGACTTGACATAATATCGAATATTTCCAAGGGCAAACCAAGTATTGGTTGCCCTGTTGGAAACGGGGGAGGAAATCGGTCATGAACTTTGTGTCTGGTGCCCATGCATGTAGGTCACAGATACTGCGGAGAGCTGGGAAGGTGGAGTACCGAGCCTGGAACAAAGGGAAGAGATTTTTCTGTCCCTTTTGGCCACGAGCGTTGCACTTCCTGTCCTCCTGGCTCTACAGACTATCTCCTGGGGTCCTGACTCGGGAAGGGTCTAATTCATTACTTGCTTCATATCGCATTGGAGGGGGAATACTTCTCACCCTGGGATGAGGTTTCTGGTAATTTCCTCAGGTCACAAATGAGCACAGCATTCACTAATCTCAGCCAAGGCGATAAATTTCAAGCGGCCACAAGAGTGTGCCGGTGAGGTGCTGGCAGCTTTTTTTTTTTTTTTTTTTTTTTCCCCTGCCAAACCAGAATTAGCCGGTATGGGAATGAACAGGCGTGGGGATCTGAAATTGCACGGATCGGAAGGCAGCTCGAGCTTGGCTCGGACTCTTGCAGACGCACCTTATTGAAGCGGCTCGGGCCGGGCCGGGCGTCGAGCTCGGAGCCCCGCAGGCGTTCCCCGGGCCGGCGGCGGGCGCGCGGGGGAACCGGCTCCGAGCGCACGGAGCCGGGAGGGGAGCCGCGCCGCGGGCACCGCACCTCCGAGGATGCTCGGCGACCTCGCCCCAGGACCCTACGCGGAGCGGCTCGGGGGACCCGGGACCGATCAGCAAGTTCGGGGGTCGCGGGCGGAAACCGAGTGAGGCCGCGGCCCCGCGGGCTGCGCGCGGTGAGTGTGCGAGGCTGCGCTGCGGCCGGGGGATGGCGCGGCGCGGGGGCAGCGCCGATCGGGCGAGTGTGCGCGGCCCCGCTGCCCGGGGACCCTCGGAGCGGCTGCAGCCCAGGGCCAGGGTCCCAGGGAGGGCAGTCGGGGCCCGGTGGTCGCGCCCAGGCCGCCCCCCGGGGGGCTCCGGAGCAGCGGGCGGAGCCTCCGCGGTCCGGGGACGCGTGCGTCGCTGCCCACGGCTGGAGAGCGCGCATCGTCCCTGCGCCCGGCCGCGCTCCCCGGCCTCCCGCGCCGGCTCCAAGTGCACGGCGATGGGACAGAGAGGAAATGTCCCGGCTGTGGCCAGCGACACTTGGGGGCGCGGGATGACCCTGCGCGAATGGACGGACCGGCTTCCCCGCGGAGCAGCCGGTTCCGAGCGCGTCCCTGGAGGCGAGCGCCCCGCGCGGGGACGAAGGCGTGGGGCGCTTGGAGCGGGGCGGTCCTGGCTGGTCCTCGCGGGGCGCACCGCATCGCGGTTCTCCCGGGAGGGAACGAGGCCCCGAAGTAGGGCGAGGGACCAGGCAGGGCCATTTCGGGGCAAAGGCTGATGAGGTTTTAGGAGCTCAACTCTAGTTGCCAATTAAGCCTTGTCTTTCTGCGGAAAAGTTGGTGGTTCGAGCTCATTAGTGAGGATGAGAGAGGGTGCTTAGTGGGGATTAGAACGATTCCCTTTGGCCTCCGTGGGGAGGGAAGGATGAGGAGAGAGACACTGCAGGCCTAGGCTTTGTTGGTATGGGGAGCGCAGTCTCCGTTCAACCAGGGGCCCAGTTTCCGCATCTGTGAAATGGGAACATTAATGCCAACTGGACCAGCCCCTAATGGAGAAGCCACCCAACACTGTCCTGACTCACCATAAGTATTTCTCCTTCGTTCTCCCTAATTCAGCCTGAAACCAGCTGGGGTTCCCCGTTCTCCTGCGCTGTCTACACTAGCTTTCTTGGCCACAGCCTCCTGGTCTCAGCTGAGCCCTCTACTGTCCCGACATTCCCAAGTCCCCTGCGTTTGGAGGACAGAAGTTCCCAGTGAGTCAAAAGAAAAGTAAGCCCACCACCATACTTCTCCACAGCTTTTGGGAGAGACTGTAATTTTAGTTTTAACTTGTCACGTCTTTCTTTGCCAGGGATATAATGTGAGCTCACCTAATGCAAGATAGTACAATCATTTAAACATGACCCGCTTGCTTGTAAAAACACCCACGACAGACGTTAAAGCATTTAATTTGGTTTTGGTCTCTGATAAGCTCCAGAAAGAAATGTTATTTTTTATTTTTTACCCAACACTACGTTAAATAGGCAACTGACCCCATTACGTAGCCTGCATGCGACACTACAGTAACACCACGTCCCCGTTTAGGATTTTTATTTACTTTATTTACTTTTGGAGATCTCACAATGTAGCGCTGGTCCTCCTGAAAACTGGGGTTACAGATGTGTGGGCCACCATGCCACCCCCATTTTCATGATTCTTTCTTAGACTTTTCAGACTCACTAATCTTCCCATAATCTTCCCGATTCCTTCCTTAATTCCCAGCAACAAGTGTGCATAGAGCTGTTTTCATGTTCCGTGTTGACCCTTATCAAAAGCCCCATCCAATATCCCTGCCTAGCTAGCCCAATGTGCCCCATGTGTGTCAGGAGGAGAGCCTTCCAGATACCTGTCTCGAGGTCTTCCTCTCTCCAGAAATGCAGCTACAGTGATGAAACGGTGACTCTGATTGTTACAGCTGCATAAATGCTAAGATGCTAAAAAGCAAGCTTGGGTTCTGGTTTTGGAAGCTGGGATGTCCCGGATCAAAAGGCCAAGTCTAGTACCTGCCTTCCTGCTGCTGCACCTCACAGTAGTGAAGGGTGTGGGCAGAGAGATAGAAGGTCATACCCCCTCTGGGGACTGTTGAAGGTGGCACCCTTGTCACTAGTCACCTCCTAAAGGTCCCACCTATTACTGCTATTGCAGTGACAAGTTTTGACATGAGTTTTGGAGGAAGTATTCAATCCCTGTCAGAATAAACCTTTTTCTTTTCTTTTTCTTTCTTTATTTTTTTCCAGTTTTTTCCAAGTAGGGTCTTGCTCTAGGTGGGTCGGACTGCCCTAGAATTTGATGCGTAGTCTCAGACTGGCCTCAAATTCATGGCAATCCTCCTACCTCTGCCTCTGGAGGGCTGCTGGTTTCGAGAATAAACTTTTTCCTATTGACTTGTTTGTAGTTAACCTCCTTGGACAATATGTTTACTATGTTAACTGTAATTAGTCAAATAGTACTTTTAGAAATATTTAAATATATTACATACACACATTGGTTATATCTTATGTATATATATGGATGTATATAAATATAGATATATAGATATATTTCTTTTGTTGAGGTGTTGATATGCAGCCTAGACTGGTCTCCAACTCTCAGCAGCTCTCCTGCCTCAGCCTCTCATGTGCTAGGATTATAAACACTTGCCACCGTATACATCTGCAAATGCTGTCTTACAAGAGATCAGATGAGTGCGTCACGATGGCTTCCCCCACCCCACTCTTGAGCCCTGCATTTGAAACTGTCTTGTACCGCACAATTGGACCTCTTAAAGAAAACTGTTCAGTAAGGGCTATTCAGTGTGATTTATTTACAAATAAACTGAGTAGTTCGATGGCAGTTGCATCTCCTAGGCTATAAAATAAATAATTCAGCAGGAATATTACATTCTAAACATTGCCTTAGAAAAGTACTTAGTATTTTAAGCACTTTTTCTGTGGGGTGAAGAAGTATAACTTTATTTTATCATTATTATTTTAAAGATTTTTTAGATGTAAATGGACTTTCTTTAGGAAACTGCCAAGTTCTGTTTTTATCTTAAATGTGGCTGGACTTTGTCTCATCTGTCTTAAGAGGATGTAATTACTCACACCCACCTCAGGCTGCCCAGTTCTCTCTGGCCCCTGGGGTTCTGCAGCCAGCCAGCAGGGGCAGAGAGAACCACCAACCACAGTCGCCCCTTCTGAACACTTCTGGCACCCAGCGTGGCTCTTCCCTGGGCTCTGAGCTAGGGCAGAAGCCCTTTCTTTCCTCTTCAGCTGGAGGCAGGCTGCGATGTTAGCAAGTGGGCTGGGTGATGGCCATGCACACACATGTGAGGATGTGCACACACTGGAGCCTGGAACCCAAAATAGTCTGGAAGACTTCCCAAGACAAATGGCTCTTTTCTTTTTTTCTCTCTCTTCTCTTCTCTTCTCTTCTCTTCTCTCCTCTCCTCTCCTCTCCTCTCCTCTCCCTTCCCCTCTCCTCTTCTCTTCTTCCTTTCTCTCTCTCTCTCTCTCTCTCTCTCTCTCTCTCTCTCTCTCTCTCTCTCTCTCTCTCTCTCTTTCTTATTTTTTTTGAGACAGAATCACATGCATCCCACCCAGACTGGCTTCAACCTGCTGTGTAGCTGAGGATGACTCCTGATCCTCCTGCCTCTACCTTCTAAATGCTGAGATCACAGGAATGCATCACCAGCCTTGACGACCTGTGTATGTATGTATGTATGTGTATGTATGTGTATGTGTATGTGTGAGACCAAGGCCCGGGCCTCACTGAGCTACATCCCCAGCCCAAATGGCTCTTAAACTATATGTTTATTTCTCCTTTGTAATTTAACCACTCAGTACTTGGAAACAAGAGGCAGATTGGGTTATCTAAAAGATGAAAGGGAGTCTTATTTCCCTTTTTTTGGGGGGTGTTTCAAGGTAGGGTCTCACTCTAGTCCAAGCTTACCTGGAATTCACTATGTAGTCTCCAGGTGGCTTTGAACTCATGGCGATCCTCCTACCTCTGCCTCCTGAGTGCTGGGATTAAAGGCATGCGCCACCACACCCAGCTATTTCCCTATTTTTATATATGCTTACTTGGGAACTTTTTGCCAATAAAATTAGTATAAAGTTGGGAGAAATTTACATTAAGATCATCCTGCAAAGGAGAATTTCTGTGAACATTTTTCCTTGTTGCCTTCCGGTCTTTTTTCTTACACATCTATGTTTGGGACACTGGCAATGGCAAAGGGATTACTATATACACCCATCTTGTAGCCTCATTATGAGGTCACACATTTTTTAAAAAATAATTTTTTATCTATTTATTTGCAAGTAGACAGAGAGATTGAAAATGAGAATGGGCATGCCAGGACCTAATGCAACTGCAAAGGAACTCCAGATGCATGTGCTACTTTGTACATCTGGCTTTATGTGGGTACAGGGAATCGAACCCAGGCCTTCAGGCTTTGCAAGTAAGTGCCTTTAACTGCTCAGCCTATAATTATTTTGGGGCTACATTGGTCTTTTGGGGGGGGTTGATGTAGTATTTCACTCTAGCCCATGATGGCCTTGAACTCCAAAAATCTCCTTACATCTGCCTCCTGAGTGCTGGGATTAAAGGTGTACACCTTTGATGAGGTCATATTTTATTGTGACCTTGTTCTCATATCTTCAAAGAGCCTTGGGTCATTGTACTTTTTAGTGACTGGCTCTACAGCTACTGTACTCAGATGTGGTATGCTAGGGATGTGTTTAGGTGAGACGCTTTAGATGCTTAAAGTAGGAGGATCTCCATGAGTTCGAAACCAACCTGAGACTACATGGTGAATTCCAGGTCAGCCTGGGCTAGAGTGAGACCCTACCTTGAAAAACCAAAAAGCAATAACAACAAAAAAAATTGTGCATAATTTCATTGAATCTTGAAAGAGAACCAGGTTAGGAGAGGAGCCCGTTCCCAAGAAAGGAACACAGACAAGGCCATACACAGCTACAGGAGAGACTACTGAGTTCACAGAGGTGCACGTGCTTCTGCTTGGTGCAGGGCAAAGTTGAGAGGCCAGATGGGACAGCAGGTGACCTGAGGAGAGCCTGGAAGCTGACAGAGCACCAGAGCCTCCGAGTGGGGAGCAAGGCTTGATCCTCAGGACAGCTTGAAGGGTGGGGACATCTGATGCCCCTTCTGCAACCCAGTCATGGAGCTGTGCGGGGAGGCAGAGGAGGAAATGGCCCAGGCAGTTAGCAGCAAGGTGGAAGGGCTGGGCAGTGCTGTTAGGAGATAAAAACACTTTACAAGATAAAAGGAATGAGATGTGAGCCACGTATGGTGGTGCACATCTGTGATCCCAGCACTTGAGATGGGGAGACAGGAGAATCAGGAGTTCAAGACCAGCCTAGGCTACCTGAGACCCTGTCTCAAAAACCCAGAGACACGAGAGAAAGGAAGAAGGTAGGCCCAGGACAGTCCACTCCATTGCTTCCCCGGTAGCATCCTTAGCTCCCTGTACCATTTCTTCTCAGTAAACCCTCCCAATTAGCCCCGAGCCAGGCTGTGGTCAAGAGAGCAGCACACTTTCCTGTAAAGCACCAAAGATGAAGAAGTACTTTAGGTTTTTCACGCCATATTAAAGGTTCATAATGGTGTCTGGGGATATGAGTTGGTTCGTCTGGTGCCTGCCTACCATGTACAAAGTCCCAAGTTGGATCCATGGCACCACCTAAACCGAGCATGATGGCACACTCACCTGTAACCTCAGTACTGTGCAGCTCACCTTCATCTGCTTCGCTCTAACCAAAATAAAAGCAACCATCTGAGGGCCTGGGTGTAGTTCAGGTGATAAAGTGCTTCTCTAGCATGGTTTCAACTTCTAGCGCTGGATAAACTGGACGTGGTGGCACACACCTATAATCCCAGCACTCGAGAGGTAGACACAGGAGGATCAGCAGTTCAAGGTCATCCTCAGCTACATAGTGAGCTTGAGATCAGCCTGGGCTACATGAATCTTCTTCTCCAAAAGCAAGCGGCCTGGGAAGGTGGCTCAGCGTCTTAAAGGCACTTGCTTGGAAAGTCTGCTAGCTCAGGTTCAATTTCCTTATCTCCCATGTAAAGCCAGACAGAAATTCAATTGCAGCTGCAAAGGACTCTGGCTTTGTGCACACGTGTGTGTGCACACACGCACAAATAAACAGTTAAAAAAATAACAAAGCGATCATTAAAAACAGATAATAACAACAACCAGAGAGAGGGGGGAGATTCTCCAAAGAACACTTGGGATATTAGAACTCGCAGAGCGCTGTTTGTGGCTGTCCCGCAGGTCATAATGCAATGGTGGATATAAAGACACCAAGATAAGGGAAGATTTCAAAGCCAAACATGAACAGGATTGCATCAGATATTTTGAAGCAATCCCTCCTCACGATGACTAATAACAAAGTCTAGGGTAGGTTGACAGAGGTGCTGAGCGAATGTCCCTGCCTATACTGTGATAGTTACTCTTGGGCAATTCTGCTCCAGAGGCTCCGGGCTTTATTCACATTTGCCTTAGAGCTGATGCAGCAACTCTGTTCATTTCTGACAACTTTCCCGTTTCTTTCACCCTCTCCCACCTTCTACTTTGGGTTGCTGCTGAGAAAAGCACCATGTTATGTACCTGATACATGCCGCCCTCCTCCGTGGCAACAAAGGCATGTTTTAAATTGTTTATTTATTTATTCATTTACATGTATGTGTATGTGGGGGGGGTATGCCAGGGTCTCTTGCTTCTTCAAACAAGTTGCCCATGGGTGCTGGGGAATTGAACCCAGCCTGGCAGGCTTTGCAAGCATATACCTTTAACCACTTAACCGTCTCCCCAGTCCCAACAAAATGATTTTAATAGTCATAGGTGATAGATATAATCACTATGTTCTTGTTCTGTCTGTCCTATGTGTCACTGCCCACCACCTGCGGGGGCAATGATAAAACATATACACACACACAAACACATACACACCGCATATGGGTGGAAGAATGCGCATTCTCTCTTTATTGCTCTTTCAAATCTCATTGCGCATACCTCATACCTCATACCTGTTTTCTCTTACCTCATTGCTCCTACCTCATACCTTATGCAGATATGCTACAGAATAGATATAGAGAGCTCCTTGCCAATCAGGGAGCTATTTATTGGTCTATGATAAGAACCTGTGAGCATGACGTGCAAATAGTCTAATCAGGACTGCCTCCTGAAACTCATTAAGCCAAGCCCCTCTTGGCAGGCTGTCAGGTGCCGTCCAAGACTAAGCCAGGGTGTGCCTCCAAAGGCCCCCAAAGGCTTTCGCCCCTGACACCTATGTGGGGTTTTTTTTCCTTGTTATTGTATTTATTTATTTTTGCTGTTCTAGGGACTAAACCCAGAACTCTGCTCAGTAGGCCAGTGTTTTACCACTGAACTATACCTCCACAGCCCTATAAAACTATATCCTGTTTTAAAATCATTAAAAAATATATTTCTATTTTAAGGCTTAATAGTCAACTTAAGTAGAACATTTCAGGTATGATAGCAGCTAAAAACGTCACTTTCTGGCCTGGGGATGTAGCTCAGTTCGTGGAGTGTGTATGCACACAGCCCTGTGTTCACACACAGCCCCGACACCCATAAACCATGTGTGGTGGTGCATGCCTGCAATCCTAGCACTCAGGAGGTAGACGCAGAAGTTCAAAGCCATCCTTGGCTACATAGTGAGTTGTAGTGATACATGAGACCCCGTCTCGAAAAAATTAAAAAGTTCCTTTCCAAACCAGTTTCTCACCTCACAGCCTTGTACTGTTGACTTACACAGCAATGAAATCTCTAAGTAGGCACACAGGTGTGACAGAAGTTGAGTCACTCGGTCCTGGTCCTTTGTCCCAACAAGAAACACTCAAGCATGAGTCACCTCAAATGTCCCCTTGAGGGCAGCAGGGTGTTATAGAACGGAGCCATGCAGATGGGACTTCTCACAGCTCTTACTCTCCACAGAACGTGGGGGCTTGTGCCATATGTGTGCAGGGTAAGTTCTCTAGGTAACTTCCATGCAGGATTGAGGCTTACGAAGAGCCGAGTAATAAAACAGCCAGTGTTGAAGCATACATATATTTTTTATTTGCAGAGAGAGAGAGAGAGAGAGAGAGAGAGAGAGAGAGAGAGAGAGAGAGAGAGAATGGGTACACCAGGGCCTCCAGCCACTGCAAACTCCAAATGCATGTGCCATGCATCTGTTTTTACATGGAATCTGGGGAAGTCAAGCACCTTAACCACTGAACCATCTCTCCAGCCTGAAGCATATGTATTTATACTACTAAACTCCACATGGTTGTTTGGGGTCACTGTTTAGAATTGCTGGCACACGGTGACAATGGAAGAAAACAGAACAGTGTGTCGTGGGGTGTTGTTTGACGTTTCCTGCACCCTGTGATTTACCTGTCATTGCAGACTCAGGGCCAGTGAGCACCATGGATATCCCTGGTAACGCCTGGCATGCAGCACACAGCAGTGCCCGCTTGGCTTTCATTCGGAACGGCCAACCATCATTTCCATTGTTTGGAGTTTGCTTGTGTGCGTTGTTATTTCAATTGCCACAAAGCTATTTGCCATATGTGTTTCAGAAAACCTTGGAAGATGTATACAAGTCATGAAGATATCGGTTATGACTTTGAAGATGGACCCAAGGAAAAAAAGACCCTGAAGCCCCACCCAGACATCGATGGCGGGTGGGCCTGGATGATGGTCCTCTCCTCCTTCTTCGTGCACATCCTCATCATGGGCTCCCAGATGGCCCTGGGGGTCCTCAATGTGGAGTGGCTGGAGGAATTCCACCAGAGCCGTGGCCTGACCGCGTGGGTCAGCTCCCTCAGCATGGGCATCACCTTAATCGTGGGTATGTTCCCGGCCCCTGTTAATCAAACGGAATGCTTGTAAGGTGACAAAGCCCTGTGTGTGTGACACTGAAATATTAGCTATTATCACTCCATGTCGGTGATGTCACAGACTTTTTAAATTGGGTAAATATATACAGAACATGAAATTCAGCATTTAAACCATGATTTGGATATGCAGCACGGTGCCCGCAGGGACATTCACAGCCTTGTGCGTCCATCACTGGTGTCCATCCCCAGAACTGTTCTCTTCCAGCTGAAATCCTGTCTCCTTAAACACTAACCTTCATTCCCGCCTTCCCTGGCCCCCAACACCACCTTTCTGTTGTCTGCCTCTGAATATGACTGTTCTGGGTACTTTATGGAGTTGTAGAGTATTTGTTCTTTTGTGTAATATGGCTATTAAATAGTGTAACTAGATGTCGTAGTCAGCCACACGCCGCTGGGATGAATCTCCAAACCACGCACGATTTGGGGAGGAAAATTTATTGAACAGATCCAGGGGAAGAAGTTAAGGGAAAGCTGGCCCCCTTTCACAGATCCAAGCAGAGACAGACAGAAGCCCAGCACCAGCACCACAAGCAAGCACACTATAACACACTGATTCACAAAACGCAGAACTCCAGGTCAGGGTTCCGGCTCTTCTTTTGCATATCTATCCTTAGTATTTTACATCCAAATTAGAAAGGGTCAGTCCCCAGGAGGCTAGGCCAAAGTGGTACTTCCTCTAGCCAGAAGCCTGGAGACAATTAATAATTTTAATAAATTCTTAATTCTTTTGGGGGACATTATTCAAACTACCACACTAGAGTATTTTAAAAATTTGTCAGTAGGTTTGGATCTCATGTCACCCCAAGTTGGCCTTGTAGCCGAGACTGGACTTGAACTCCTGACCCTCCTGCCTCCATCTCCCAAGTGTTGGGATTACACTGTCACACTGGCTTCCTAATTATCTTAGCAAATCCCTCAGGTAATTACCACTGCACCCTAATGATTATCAGTTCCTTCAGGAACAAGTAAATGCAAGCCGGGCATTTACATCTGGTTTTTTAAAAAATATTTATATTTCATACTAGAAACATGAAAGGGCCTCTTGCCTTTCTGGTTGTGAGATGTGACAGACACATGTGTGTTTGATGGGAATGCATGGCTTGTCAGTGATTTCTCCATTAGTAATTGATTGATTGAATTCAATTCAGAGGGTTTTTTTTTTTTTTTTGGTCGTGACTGGCACATAATCAGTATGATTTTGTTAATAGTGAAATTGGTAGTGTTGACAACAGAAAACAAAGGAAAAGTGTTACCTCTCAAGATGAGAGTTTAACAAAAAAATACTGATCTGTTTTTTAAATTAAATATGGGACAGTTATGTAAGAGAATTGTTTAGACATCGTTTTTGTGTATAACATTGTGGACTGACTTTTTATTAAAACCAGGCATGTTGGTGCACATCCTGAAAGCAGGACAGGAGTGACTTGAGTTTGAGGCCTCCTTGGACTAACATAGTAAGTTCTAGGCCAGTCCAAGTTATAGCAAGATTCTCAAAAACAACAGCCAAAAGTAAAGAGATCAGGTGTGGTGGCACATATCTGCAGTCCAGCCCTCAGAAGGCTCAAAAGCAGGAGGATTGAAAGTTCAAGGCCTGGGCTATATAAGCAAGACCTGGTCTCAAAAACAAACACCACCTTTGGCTGTTTGTCATGTGTCTGGTTTAGTGTAGTGAATGTTCTGGTTTTATGTTGGATGTAGTTCTACCTTCATAAATTAGAAAAGGAAAGTTGTTTTTCTAGAGCACTTAAAATTAGCTTCCTTGGACAAGAGATGGCGAGATAGCTCAGCAGTTAAGGTGCTTGCCTGCAAAGCCCAACAACCAGAGTTTGACTCCCCCATACTCACATAAAGTTAGATGCTCAAAGTGGCACATACATTTAGAGTTCATTTGCAGAGGCTAGAGGCCCTGACACACCTATTCTCTCTGTCTCTTCTATCTTTCTTCTTGCAAATAAATAAAAATATTTTTAATAAGCTTTCTTGCTGGGCGTGGTGGTACACACCTTTAATCCCAGCACTCAGGAGGCAGAGGTGGGAGGATCACCATGAGTTTGAGGCCACCCTGAGACTATGTAGTGAATTCCAGGTTAGCCTGGGCTAGAGTGAGACCCTACTTCCTAAAACAAAACAAAACAAAAAATTAGGTTTCTTAACTTTTTTTTGGTTTTGTTTTGTTTTTTGAGGTAGGGTCTCATTCTAGCCCAGGCTGACCTGGAATTCACTCTGTAGTCTCAGGGTGGCCTTGAACTCATGGTGATCCTCCTACCTCTGCCTCCCAGAGTGCTGGGATTAAAGGCGTGCGCCACCACGCCTGACTGCTTTCTTAATTTTTAGAAAACATTTTTAAGGAATAGAACAAAAACACGTATAGAGTAAATCTCAGAAGTGTGTGCATACAACAACAGCAACAAAAAGCATCATTCTTAAAAAAAAAAATTTAAAAAAAAAAAAGCATCATTCAGGGTTGGGGAGATGGCTCAATAGTTAAAGGCGCTTGCAAAGCCTGATGACTGGGGTTCGATTCCCCAGTACCCACATAAAGCTAGATGTACAAAGTGGTACATATGTCTGGAGTTCATTTGCAGTGGCAGGAAGCCCTGGCATGCTCATTCTCTCTCTCTCTCCCCATACATAAGTAATATTTTTAAAATTCAGACCAAGGCCAGGAGCTGGGGAGATGGTTCAGCAGGTAAGAGAGCTCGCCACACAAGCACGAGGGCCTGATTTACCCTGAGTTCGATCCCTAGCACCCATGGGAGCAGCTGGGCCTGGCCATACATGCCTGTAACCTCAGGCCCTTGGGGCAAGGAGGCCAGAGAATTGTTAGAGCTCCCTGGTCAGCCAGTCTAATCAGAAATGGTGGCTCCAGGTTCAGTGAGGAACTCACTCAAGCCAACAGGGGGAATGAATGAAAAGAGAAGGACACCTGGCATTCCTCTCTGGCCTTTGCATGCACACGCACCTGTACTCACACACGCACACACCACACACGTACATTCCTGCACACATGCAAAAAGGTCAAGGTACCAAATGTCTCCAATAGTTTCCAAAGATCCAATAAGGTTGCCTTGAATGCTCTTTTGTGTTTCACAAGTTCTACAGAAATGCGCAGTGGAAGCAAGTCCTGGAGTTGGTGTACATGGCCTTGAAGATGCTGACCCAGGGCTCAGAGTGAGGGCGCAGTGGACAGCTGTCTTGAATTGGGGTGGGGGGAACAGCTGAATGAGCATCTTACTGTTTGGACAGTGGAATTTCAGGGTAACTGTGATATTTCTACTAGGAAATGACTGACAGATTAAATATCGTTTGCCCTGGGTCTCAGACATAACACAGCAAGGCTCCTGGCTTATGTGCATAAAAGTGATTCCATCTATCATGATCTTAGATTAATGCACTTATCCTAAGCTATTCTTGGTACAAGGTGGCTGCAGATAGATGTGTTGAATATAAGGAACCTTTTGTAAGCCAGAAAGCACCACAACATGTCTCCTTTATTTATCCCTGACCACATGTCAGGTGAATGTTGCACATGGAATCTCATTATACTGGAGGCCAGAATATCATTTCTGCCTTACAAAGGAAGAGCATGCAATGCTCAGAGACATTAACCAGCTTATCAAAGGTTGATCAGGGCCAGAGATATTGCTTACTGGTTAAGGCATTTGCCTGCAAAGCAGAAGGACCCAAGTTCAATTCCCCAGTACCCACGTACCCACATAAAGCCAGGTTCACAAAGTGTTGCATGTGCCTGGAGTTCATTTGCAGTGGCTGGAGGCTCTGGCGCACCCATTCTCTCTCTTTCTCTCTCTTTCTCTCTGTCTCTCTCTCTCTTTCTTTCTCTCTCTCTTTCAAATAATTAATTAAATATTTTTTAAGATTGATTAGCCTATAAGTGTGAAACAGACTAGAGGCTTTGTCGGTTGGACTCCACAATTGTATCCAGTCTAACTACCTGCCTGTCCCTCTATCAGGTGTGAACTGGAGTATTTTTGTGTGTGTGCACGTGTATACAGGTTTTGTGTACGTGGGCATGTGTACGTGTGTGGGCTCATGCCCACACTCCTGCAGACAGAGGATGAGCTCAGGTAACACCCTCTGGAATGCCATCCACTCCGTTTTCAGACCGTCTCTCATTGGCCTGGAGCTCACCAGTTATGTAGACTGGTTGGCCAATGGACTCCTGGGATCTTCCTGTCTCTGCCTCCCCGGCACTGTCATTACAGGTAATTTAAGTAGGTCGTGGGAATCAAACTCAGGTCCTCATACTTGCCACTGAGTTATCTTCTGAGTCCCCTGAAAAAGTTTTTGAGGTAAATAAAAACAAATTGTTTCCACTTTCTAGTCATTGTAAGTACATTAGGGTTATTGCATATAACGGAAAAGTTAAATCCATGAATTTCGCCATAGTAATTGAAAAGCAACCCTCCCTCTGGTGACTAATAAGTTTGCCAGGGTTCCAAATACTTTTCACAAAGCATAACCAATCATCACCTGATGACTGTGGCAACCTTCATAATGACAGCATCTGCAATAAATCCTGGTGGATGCCATATTGTTAGAAGGATCCATAGGCTCTAAAGGTGATTCACTCACTAGGTGGATTTAGAGCTTTGGTTGTTAGGCCTAGATGAGCACTCCTAGTGCTCAGGCTGCACCTGAACCATTAAACCAGACTTCCCAGTGATGGGCTGCAGGCATCCGCTTTAAACTACAGTGGGGAGGGAGGGCAGTAAGAGCACTTGCTTCATAAGCATGAAGGCCTGACTTCAATCCGCGTCCACATTAAAAAGTTGAAGGTGGTGGATGGCTGTGCACGCCTGTAACCCCAGCACTGAGGTGGGTGGAGGCAGGAGGATCACTAGGGTTTCCTGGTTGGTCAGTCTAGTCAAAAATCAGAAAGCAGGGCCTGGAGAGATTGCTCAGCAGTTAAGGCACTTGCCTAAAGAACCTAATGATCCAGGTTTGATTCCCTAGTACTACATAAAGCCAGATGCACAAAGTGGCATATGTATCTGGAGTTTGTTTGCATCAGCTAGAAGCCCTGGTTTGCCCATTCTCTCTCTCTCTCTCTCTCTCTCTCTCTCTCTCTCTCTCTCTCTCTCTCTCTCTCTCTCTCCTTGCAAATAAATAAAAACAGAAAGTGGGTTGAGACCCTTTTGCAAGAAAATGAGGTGGAAGAGTGATGGAGGACATGGACCTCTTCCCCTGGCTTCTGTGTGCCGTGTGGTGGTTTCATCCAGGTGTCCCCATAGACATATGTGTTCTGAATGCTCGATCCCCAGCTGATGGCAGTTTTGGAACCTTGTTGGAGCTGTGTTGTTGGGAGCAGTTTTATGGGGGTTATAGCCAGCTTCCCCTTGCCAGTGTTGGGCACACCTTCCTGCTGCTGTTTGCAGTGCTGTGGCCGAGGTGATGTCCACCCTCTGCTCATGCCATCATTTTCCCTGCCATCATGGAGCTTCCCCTTGAGTCTGTAAACCAGAATAAACCCTTTCCTCCATAAGCAGCTTTTGGTAAGGTCCTTAGTGCCAGCAACAAGAAAGCTGACTGCAACATGCATGCATACAGGGTACATACATCTGCACACACATGTAAAACACACCAAAAATAATGCAATGTTTTGTGTGTATGTGTGGTGTGCATGTGTTCATCTATGTATGGGTGCACATGTCTTTTGGTGTGCACGTACATGTGTGCACATATTATATGGGAGCCAGAGGTCAGTGTCAAGTGTCTCATCAACTGTGCTCCACCTTGTTCTTGGAAACAGGGTCTCTCATGGAACCTGGAGCTCACTTATTCAGCTAGACTAGCTAGCCAACAAGTCCTAAGGATCCTCCTGTATCCATATCCCCAGCACTAGGATTATGGGCTCATGCCATCACTCTCAGCATTTTATGTGGGTGCTGGGGATCCAAACTCTGGTCCTCATGCTTACATGGCAAGCACTTTAACCCACTGAGCCATCTCTCCTATCCCAGCTTTTTAATGTTTTTTTAAAGCTCTTAAGTGACCTTGATGTTTAGCCAAGGCAGGCAGCCGGGGATTTAGAGGTACCTAATTTCACTGCAGTGAGTCACCCTAAGAGCCCCACATTGACAAAACTGGTTTTCCTTCCACCCTGGCCACTGATCCACCTCAGATGTTCCTCTCCATTACCTGAACTTTTTCCAGCCATCGGATGCTGAGGTTCCCTCCTGAAGGTGCCCCCTGGGCACTGTATTATGAGGGAAACGGTCCTAGACTCAGGCAAGAGGCCCTGATGTGCCTGTTTCTCTCTTTCTCTCTCTCTCTCTCTCTCTCTCTCTCTCTCTCTCTCTCTCTCTCTCTCTCTGTTTCTATTTCATAACTTTGGAAGATTCACATTTCTGGTCTGACTTGGCTCATTTTCAAATCCTAAACAACTGCAGCCTCAGCCTGCAGGAGCTGATTAGCTGGAGAGCCAGCCTGTTAGCAACTTAATATTCTTAGCAGAAAAGTACTTAATTCCTTCTGTCTGATTTATAAAATTCCTCCAGATATGAATATGTGTACTGACTGGGGAAATCCCTTTTTTCTCCCTCAAATACCTTCTTAGAGCAATGTTTTATTAGAAAAACTTGCTTCTAGGCCCTTGTTATAATGTGGGAAACACAGCCCTGTGGCCTCCTGGCCGTTTCGATCTTAAAGGGCTCTTATCAAGAAATTGCATTTTCCTTTTGGTCACTTGGTCATCCAAGTTAGGCATGGTCAAGTGACAGTGAGTTTATACCAATGAAAACATGTAAAGCAGTCAAATATCTTCAACTCCTGGTATCTGGATTTCAGTTATGCCAAGAATTCACTGAGCTGCTTATGCCAATATACCATAATTTCCATAGTACTTATATATTGTAAATAACATTTATAACATATGCCGTATGCTATATATAAAATATGCTTAATATATAAAATATATTTAGTCTTCCAAGTTTACAGAATTATCATAATGCAACAGGTTAAATAAGTCTTTATATTTGTGGTAACATTCAGGATTAAGCATGATCATAACCACTGGACGAGGGGCTGAGGTGATGCCTCTGGGAAAAGGGCCTGTCACTCGGGTCTGAGGACTTGAGCTTGGATCCCTCATATCCACATAAAAACCGGGCATGGTGGCACATACCTGGAATCCCAGCGCTGGGGAGGGAAAGACAGGAGGATCCCTGGGGTTTGCTGGCTAGCTACTTAAGCGGAATGAGGGAGCTCTAGGTTTAGTTAGTGCATGCCCCTTTCTCAAAGAAATAAAGTGGTTAAGGCGCTTGCCCGCAGAGTCTAACTCCCTGGGTCCAGTTCCCCAGTACCCATGGGAAGCCAGATGCACAGATTGGTGCATGTGTCTGGAGTCTGTTGTAGACAGAATGAACCTGTCTGTTTCCAGTCTAGACCCTTGTGGTCTCTGATGAGAGTCTCCCCATCCATCCTTGCAATTGACAGGCTTTTGTCCTTTGGAGGGTTTGGTTTTGTCTTCCTCAAGCAGCCCAGAGAGTGCTTTGTTCTTTTCCTTTAATCACTTCCTTTTCCTGTGCTCTGTGACAGGGCCATTCATTGGTTTGTTCATTAACACCTGCGGATGCCGCCAGACCACCATCATCGGAGGGCTGGTCAACTCCCTGGGCTGGGTGCTGAGCGCCTACGCTGCCAGCGTGCATTATCTCTTCTTTACCTTTGGAGTGGCGGCTGGTAAGGCTGGTTTCTTTCTAGGATTATTTAAATGTTTTGAGGTTAAAAAATTACTTTTACATATATAATAATTACTTGTTAAATTACCCTGGAACATACAAAATATAACACAAGTATTGGTGAGTTGAGTTTGTTGTAAAACCAACACAAACACATACACGTGTACAAATTAGAATAGAAACTATGCATATGGCTTTATATGTAATCTTATTGGTAAAAAAGATTCTATCAATGATTGCATATTATTTAAATGTTTTATTGTGCATTTTGGCAATGAATTTAACAGTGGAGAAAGATACCCATTAAACACCCTGCTGTTGTCTTCCCCCAATACATCCAGAAATACTTTTTGACATAAGACAGTAAATGTTAGCTGGGGTGATGGCTCCAGAATGCCCTGAGTTCAGATCCCTGACACTCACATAAAATCCAGGCATGGTAGTATGTGCCTATAATCCTGGCTCTGGGGACATGGAGACAGGTGGATCCCCGGGACAAGTGGGCTAGGTAGTCTAGCTAAGTCGGGGTTCAGTGAGTGACTGTCTCAATAAATAAGACGAAGACATAGAGGGAGGTATCTAACAACCTCTGGCCTCCACACACATGCACACACACCCAAAAAAAATTTTAAAGGGGCTGGAAAGATGGTCCAGTGGTTAAGGCTCTTGCCTGCAAGGCCTAAGGACCAGAGTATGATTCCCCAGTACCCACATAACACCGGGTACCCAGAGTGGCACATGTATCTGGAGTTCGTTTAAAGCGGCTGGTGTGCCCATTTTCTCTGTCTGTCTTCTGTCTCTCTCTGCTTGCAAATAAATAAATATTTTATAAATATTTTTAAAATAAAAATAAATAAATAAAGGATAATAATTGTGCTTTAAGTGTGGGAAACTGACCTAGCAAGTATATTTGACTTCCAAGTAGAAACAAATTAAAAATTTAATGCCAGCTTCTAAACGCTAGCCCTTTCTCCTATTTAAAAAAAAAAAAAAAAAAACAGGAAAATAATACAGACTTAGGTGAGCAGACAGATGTCGAGGAAATGAAAGCATATTAATATTCATTAACAACTGGACTTGAGCCTGAATCAGGGCTGTTCAAGCTAATGAATTAGCACAAGCCACAGACATGTAGAGATCCTGCGAAGCAAATCCAGGGTCCTGTTGGGTTGTCATTCTCCACATTGCCTGCTGAGCAGAGTGGTTTGCTGATCCATTCTGCAAAATGTATCCCCGGCCCTAATTTCCTTTATCCACGGGTAGTGGGATTCACACAGGCAAGGAGTCACTTCCCCCACAACTGCGTCAATGAGCCTGAAGCAGCCTGGCCTTTATGAGAACAGACCTCTGGTTCTACTCATAAATGACCCATTGAATGAGAGATGAAAGCCATTTTGGTCAGGAAAGGCTGTATCCACAGCACTTAATAGGCAGGAGAATAATTGCAAGTTCAAGGCCAGTCCGGGCTACATAAAGAGTTTCAGGCCAGCCAGTGCTACGCTATGAGACCCTAGCTCAAAACAAAAGAAAAGGGGCCCAGTATGGTGACACACACCTGTAATCCCAGCATACCTAAGGTGGAGGCAGGAAGACCAGAAATTCAAGGTCATCCTCAGCTGCACAGTAAGGTTGAGTCCATCCTGGGCTAAATGAGACCCTCTCTCAAAAAAAAAAATAAATAAAAGGATAAAGTTGGGCTCACCCCTTTAATCCCAGTACTCAGGAGGCTGAGGGAGGACAATCACCATGGGTTCCAGACCAGCCTGGAACTCCTAGACACAAAGCATGTTTGTATCCTTTGAAACCGTTTGAAAATCATTGAACAGAAGGCTGGGAGAATAATTATTTATTTATATATCTGTCTATTTATTTATTTGTATATGTGTACGTGTGCCAGAACCGCTTGTTGCTGCAAATGAATGCCAGACACACAACACTTTCTGCATTTGGCTTTACTCGGGTACTGAGAAATTGGACCTGAGTCAGCAGGCTTTGCAAGCAAGCACCTTTAATTGCTGAGCCATCTCCCCAGCTGTGAGAACAATTCTTTAAGAACAATTGAGGGTGTTTTCCCCCACAACAGTGCAACAACTCGAGGCAGATAGCATTAGGATTTCTGTACTATAGATGAAGAAGTAAGTACTCTCTACTGAGGAGGAAGGAGTGAATGCTGGGAAGGACATGGGTGTCATTGTAATAGGGAAATGGTTATATATAACATAGGATACAGGCTCGCTTTTCCCTGCCACATGGAAACATTTATACTACATTACTGGTGTCCCTCTGTTCTATCAGTCATTTTACACCAATGCTGTTTAGAACTCTGTAGCTACATTAAACTTAGGATATTAGTTATTGTCAATGATAAGTCTTTTTTTTTCTTAATTTATTTTGTGCTGGGGGTGATAGCAAATAGCTGTAATGTCAACATTTGGGAAGCAGAAGCATGAGGATTGCCACAGGTTCAAGGCCAGCGTGGGCTATACAGTGAGATCTTGTCTCAAAATAAAAAGAACTTATTTTGTGCCATCAGCAAAATCTAGAGCATGACAAATTTCACAAGACAAATGACCCAATTTCCTCAACAAATAAATTGCAAAGGAAGAAGGAGGCTAAAAGGAGACTTAAAATAGCAATCAACAAACAGCAGTGTGTGGGCCTTTTTTGGCTCCTGATTTAAGCACGCATGCTTTTTAAGAAACATAGTCATAAGACATTTGGAAAGTTGAACACCTTCTGGATACGTAATGGTATCGAGGAATTATTTTTATTCAAGTGAGATAATATGATGCTATGCTATTTAGATTGTGCCTTCATTTGGAGATTTATACTCAGATCTTCACACGTGAATAGCATATTCAGAATTTTGCTTCAAAATAGTATAAAGAGGCGCTTACAGAATTGGCCACAAATTGATATTTGTTGAAGCCAAGTGATGGGAACATGAAGACTCATCAGATCATTCTGGTGTTTTACAAGCTTACTTTGATTTATTTGATTTTATTATTTTATTTATTTTGTTTTATTGGCCAGCAGCCTGTTGGAAGAAGTAAGATGCTAACGTAACACGAGTTGGCAGCTTGCTACATACAGTACAGGAAGGTTTGTATTTCTCAAGTAATACTTGTAAGTTATATGTATCTCAGCTGGGCATGATGGTAGGTGGGGTGGGGTGGCCCTTTCACCACAGGATGTTCCAAAGGAGAGGGTGGGCAGTTGAGGGTACTTGGTCTATTTGAAGGTTAGATTGGAGTAGAGATGACACCCAGTTTATGAAGGGACAAGGTCCCAAAAGTTCATGCCCAGAAATAGCTATTCTCATTTCCCAGAGGAGTTTCCTCATCTTGTTTTTGTGTAAGAGAATACATTTAGTACAGATTATTGGTTCCTTTTGTTGTTGTTGTTATTGTTAGATAGGGTCTCCTCGTGTAGCCCAGGCTAAATTAAATGTAGCTGCTATGACAACCTTGAATGTCTCTGATCCTTCTGTCTGCACCTCGTGAGTGCTGGGATTACAGGTGTATGCACCACACCTGGATGCCCTTTCTGTATTTTGACTTTAATCTGATCATCTTCCCAAACGGCAGCCTGTGAGGATGCAGGCCTGGTTCGTGGATGATGCAATATTTTTCTCTGTTCCTTTGAATATTAGGGCATAAACATTATGAATATTAATGCAAGAGTTAAGGACTGTCTTTTCATACTCTTATTTTTCCATGTTGCACATTATTGGGACATTGCAGCCCTCATGGAGGCTTGGCAGAAGTTTAAGGACTGGCCACTTTCTTGATTTCCTCTCCCTCCTTCCTTTCCTTCTCCATCCTCCTCCCTTTCCCTCCCGCCCCCCCCCTTTGTTTGGCTTGATTTGGTTTGAGATAAGGTCTTGCTATGTAGCTGAGGCTTGGAATTCACTGTGCTGCCCATTTAAATCTTCCGTTGAGAAAGAGTAAGCTAGTGGAGGAAGCTGCACTGCAAAGCCTGCTGGGAAAAACAATGGGCTAAAAATGGCAGTGGCTCCTCTTAATGCTCCTGTTCAGAGCTTCTCCTCACAATCACTATTGCTCCTTTGTTAGAAAAACTGTAGAGGGGGCTGGAGAGATAGCTCAGCCTGAAAGGTGCTTGCTTATACAAAACCTAAGGGCCAGGGATCAATTCCCCACTTCCCACACAAAGTCAGTTACACAAAGTGGCACATGCATCTGGAGTTCTTTTGAAGCAGCAGGAGGCCCTGGCACACTCTTTCTCTCTCTTTCCCTCTTTCCTTGCAAATAAGTAAAATAAAAATATTTTTAAAGGGGAGTGGAGAGATTGCTCAGTGGTTAAGGCGCTTGCCTGCAAAGCCTAAATAACCTGGGTTCAATTTCCCAGTACCCACAAAAAGCCAGATGCACAAAGTAGCACATGTGTCTGGTGCTCCTTTGCAGCAGCTGGAGGCCCTGGTGTGCCTATTCTCTCTTTTCTCTATCTCTCTCTGCTTGCAGATAAATAAAATTTTTTAAAATATTTTATTTATTTATTTGAGAGAGAGAGAGAGAGAGAGAGAGAGAGAGAGGCAGGCACAGAGAGAGAATGGGCACACCAGGGCCTCCAGCCACTGCAAACGAACTCCAGACACCCTCTTGTGCATCTGGCTTTACATGGGCACTGGGGAATTGAACTCTGGTCCTTCTGCATTGCAGGCAAACGCCTTAACCGCTAAGCCATCTCTTCAGCCCTAAAAATATTTTTTTAAAAAAGAAAAGAAAAAGTCTGGAGAATGAGGATGTAGCTCAGCTGGTAGTGTTTGTCTGGGAGCATGAAGTCTGGGTTTCATCCCGAGCACCATAAACCGCGTTGTGGTATTACATGCCTGTAACTCCAACACTCGAGGAGTAGAGGCAAGAAGTTCAGAAGTTAGTTCAAGGAGGCCATCTGCCATCCTCAACTACATATGGAGGTCAAGACTAGCCTGGGCTACGTGAGGCCTTGACAGGAGAGACAGAATCAGAGAAAGTAGAGGTAGTCAGAAGTAGGAGATGTAGACACTCTGCTTTGTTCTCTCAGGGTCATCTACTGAAGACTTATCTGCCTGCTTGTAGAGCTGGTGAGATGAAGTAAAACATAGGAGGTGGGGCCTAAGGGAAGGAATAAGTCATTGGAGGTGTACCGTACAAGGGATAGTAGAGGGGTGGGAAGATGACTTAATGGTTAAAGGTGCTTGCAAAGCCTGCTGGCCTGGGTTCAGTTCCAAAGCCATCCACATAAGTCACATGCAAAAAAAAATAGTGATGTAAGTATCTGGCATTTGTTTACAGCTGCAAAAGGCCCTGGTAAGCCCATACACTACACACACACACACACACACACACACACACACACACACACACACACATATATATATATAAATTTTTAAATGGATTTTGGAATACTGGTTTCTTCCACTTTCACTTCACTTTCTGGCAGCCATAAGGTGAGTAGCTTTCTCTGCCATCCTTCCTACCATGATGTGCCCCAAAGCAACATGAATTGAACTCTCCGAGATTGTGAGCCAAAATAAACCTTTCTTCTTCTGAGTGTCCCTCAGGTGTCTTGTTGCAGCAGTGAAGACCTGCCTAAGCTTTCTTCCCTGTCACCCTGCAGGCCTTGGCAGTGGGATGGCCTATCTACCCGCAGTGGTCATGGTGGGAAAGTATTTTCACAAGAGACGAGCCCTGGCCCAGGGCCTCAGCACCACGGGGACAGGATTTGGTACGTTCCTGATGACGGCATTACTGAAGTACCTGTGCGCAGAGTATGGCTGGAGGAACGCTATGTTTATCCAAGGTGCTGTGTCCTTGAACCTGTGCGTTTGTGGGGCACTTATGAGGCCCCTCTCTATTGAGAAGGAAGGAACACATCCGGGCAGGAAGGACCCATGCATCCTCCCAGCTCACTCTACTGAGTCTATGAAACCAGGTGGACATCTGGACCCACCAGAAGAGAAGGAGGGCCAGCCCGGGAAAGCCCCGGAGTGCCAAGGTCAGGCCCGGCACAGGAAGGGCATGTGCACTTTCCGGGTTCTGAAGACCGTGAGCCAGCTCACCATGAGAGTCCAGAAGGGCTTCGGGGAGTGGTACTCCGGCTACTTTGGGACAGCCTCGCTCTTCTCCAATCGTATGTTTGTAGCCTTTATATTCTGGGCTCTGTTTGCATACAGCAGTTTTGTTATCCCCTTCATCCATCTCCCGGAAATAGTTAACTTGTATAACTTGTCAGAGCAAAATGATGTTTTCCCTCTGACCTCAATTATAGCGATACTTCATATCTTTGGGAAGGTGATCCTAGGCGTGGTGGCCGATCTCCCCTGCATCAGCGTGTGGAATGTCTTCCTGATGGCCAACTTTACCCTGGTCCTCAGCATTTTCATTCTGCCCTTGATGCACACCTATGCTGGCCTGGCCGTCATCTGTGCCTTGATCGGATTTTCCAGCGGTTATTTCTCCCTGATGCCCGTGGTGACGGAGGACCTGGTCGGCATCGAGCACCTGGCCAATGCCTATGGCATCATCATCTGTGCCAATGGCATCTCAGCCTTGCTGGGACCACCATTTGCAGGTGAGCTCCCCAAAGTGCCAAGACCTTAGGGTGCCTGCAGGAGGGCAGGGTGTGTTCCTGGGAGTGTTACAAAGTCCAGCAGCAGTGTCAGGCATGGTGGCACATGCTTGTAATCCCAGCATTTGGGATGCTGAGGCAGAAGGATTGCTGATAGTTCAGGACCAGGCTGGACTACATATTGGGACTTTGGCTCAAAACTCAAAACGGGGGGGGGGGGGGGCGCTAGGGAGATGGCTCCATGGACAAAAGCACTTGTCATGCCAGCACAAGGGCCTGAATTGCCGAGTTCAATTCCCCAGCACCCATGTAGACATCTGGGTGTGGCCACACATGCCTGTAATTCCAGCCTTGTGAGGAGCAGAGAAGTAGAGAAAGAACACCTGAGGTTCTCATCAGGCCTCCATGCACACACACTTCCATACATCACACACACACACACAGAGGAAAAAAAGCAAAACAAAAATGTTCAGACATGGTGGTACACACCTGAAATCCCAGCATTAAGGAAACTGAGGCAGGAGGATTGCCACAAGTTTGGGTTCAATCTGACCTTTAAAAAAGAGGGGAGGGGGCAGACATGGTGGCTCACATCTTTAATCCCAGCACTTTGAAAGACAAGGTAGTAGGAGCACTGAGTTCAAGGCCACCCTGAGACTACACAGTGAATTCCAGGTCAGCCTGGGCTAAAAAAAAAAAAAAAGCAAAGATCAAATAAAAAGGAAGTTCCTATTTGTATGTGCATTCCCTCCCCATTCGTGCCTATCGGTTGTGTTTTATAAAATTTGGCAAGGTGAAGGGCGTTGTTCCTCATAGGATGGAGGTGAACTTTTGATTCTCATCTGCCCTTAAAGCAGTGAAGCTGAAGGTGAGGAAACAAAGCAAACAAGGTGTCTGGGTACTGTAGGCTCTTTTTATTCAAAAGTTTCTTTCTAGGGGCTGTCTGGGTACTGCAGGCTCCGGCTCTGCCTAGGAGAGCAGTCTCTGCTGGGGCCAACTGATTCCTGTATCCAAGCAGGGATGGAGTAACATAGGGCTGGGGTGCAGCTCAGAGTATCACTGAACCTACCATGTGTGAGGCCTTGGGCTCCATGCCCAGCACTGCAACAATAAATCTGTTTGTTTGTTTGTGGTGCTAAGGGTAGAATCTGGGCTCTTGAGCATGCGGGGTGAGTGCTCTACCACAGAGCTCTTATCTCCAGCCAATAATTCTTTTTTTTTAAGTTTTAAAACATATCTTATTTATTTTTGAGAGAGAATGAGAGAAAGAATGGGCATACCAGGTCCTCCAGCCACTGCAGACAAACTCCAGATGCATGTACCACCTTGTGCATCTGGCTTTATGTGGCTACTGGGGAATCAAACCTGGGTCCTTAGGCTTTGCAGGCAAACACCTTAACCACCAAGCAATCTCTCCAACACCCAGTATTTCTTTTTTTTCCCCTCAATATTTCTATTAAAATTTTATTCCCTGGGCTAGAGAGATGGATCAGTGGTTAAAGTCACTTGCTTGCAAAGCCTGACAGATGCTGCAAAGGGCAATGCCTGTCTGGCTTTACAAGGATGCTGGGGAGCTGAAGTCAGGCCAACAGGTTCTGCAAGCAAGTGTCCTCAACCTCTGAGCCATAGAAAGAAAACCCCAGCCCCTAGAAAGAAACTTTTGAATAAAAAGAAAAACCAAGCAGGTCTGGTGGCATGAGCTATAATCCTAACAGTTGGGAGGAGGTTCTAGAGGTCAAAGGCAGCCTCAGTCACATAGCGAGTTCATGTGCCTGGGGATGTGGTACAGTGATAGAGTACTTTCCTGGGGTTCATCTCCAGTATCCCCCCAAAAAAGAAAACCCATGTGTAGGTCCAACAGACCTACGACCATGGACTGGGTCTAGCCCTGTGTTCATTTTCTGTTGCTGCGGTAAATTTCCATAAGGAAGTGGCTTAAAATGACCTGTTCTGGTGGTCAGAAGTCCACAGTGGGTCACAGTGGGCTGCAGCCACAGTGTCAGCAAGGTTGTGTTCCCTTTGGAGGCTCCAGCCACCTATTTCCTGCCCCCGTGTGTCATGGTCTGCCCTCCTCTGCCAAGCAGCAGCAAACTGGCAATCTCTGACCCAGCCTCCTGCTTCCTGGACATCTGGGATGTTGCAGGGCCAACCTGGATAACTTGGAGTCGTCTTCCCATCTTGATGTAATCACAACAAGCCAAGTCCCTTCTGCCACAAGACCTCGTATATCCCCAGAGTCCAGTCATTGTGTCTGTCGCAGGCCTAGAGGTCACCTTGGTAACAACTGGGGTACCATCTATCCCAACAGTGACCCAAGAATTTGCCCTTTGCAGAGGTCTTACCAGAGTCACAGCCAGAGGAACCTGGGTCTGAACCAAAAGGACCTCTGAGAACCTGGTCTTAGCAGGTTAGGCTCTGGACAAAGGCCAGACTGGACAGGTAGACATCATCACCAAGATGCCCAGAGCTGGGCAAAGGTTTAAGGTCTGTCCTTTGTCCAAGAAAAGGAAACAGACACAGGAGCCACAAACCAGCCCAGTGCAACTCTGGGGCTGATGACCTTCAGAGCTGCAAAGGTTCTGGGCCTGTCCCACCAGCATGGCTCTTCTGTTGTCCCGTTCTCTTCCTCCCCTGCCTGGGTGGCTTCCACCAGACCCTTTATTCTCATTTCCTCTGGCAGGAATCCCATAGGTAAAGGATGAAATTCTTTCTGCCCTTTCTTTCCCAGGCTTTCTCTGGGTCATAAGATCATCTTTTCTCTTCGGGATCCACTCTTGTTTTGGTTTGTGGGTGGAGGGAGAGGTATGTTGTGTATGTGTGTGAGTACATGCACACATTTATGTGCGTGAGTTTGTGAGTGTGGAGGCCAGAGGTTGGTGTGCAAATCTCTTCCTCAGTCTCTTGTGCCTTATTTTTAAAAATAATTTTATTTATTTATTTGCAAGCCTAGGGAGATAGAAGAGAGACACAGAGAATGGGTGCACCAGAGCCTTCAGCCACTGCAAGTGAACTTCTGATACATGCACCACTTTGTGCATCTGGCTTGACATGGGTACTTGGGCATCAAACTCTGGTCCTTAGGCTTTGCAGGCTAGTGCATTAAATGCTGAGTCATCTCCAGCCCTCACCATATTTTTTGAGTAAGGATCTTTCACTGAACCTGGGGCTCATCAATTCAGCTCGACTAACTGGCCTTTAAGTCCCAAGGATTCTCCTATCTCCACCTCCCCAGAACTGGGATTATAGGCTTGCACCACCACACCTGGATTTTATGTGGGTGCTGGGGACCCAAATTGCTGAACTGTTTTCCCAGTCCAATTGTTCTGGTTTTTAGAAACAGAGCCTTGTTATGTAGTCCAGACACTGGCCTCCTAATCCTCTATCTCCCAAGGCCTGGGATTGTAGACATGAGCCACTATGTCCAGTTCAACAAACTCATTTTATCTAGGCCTGGTAAATGCTAATCTGTAATCCCAGCTTTTTAGAAGTCTGAGGCAAGAGGATTGCTCTAGGCATCTTGGTGAGACCCTGTCTCAAAAAAATCCTAAGGGCTGGAGTGATTGCTCAGTGGTTAAAGGCATTTGCTTGCAAAGAGTAATGGACCGGGTTCAATACTCCAATGCCCACATAGAACAAGATGCAAAGTGACGCATGCATGCATCTGGAGTCCATTTAAAGGAGCAGGAAGCCCTGGCACACACATTTTCTTTCTCTTTCTCTATCCTTTTTCTGCATGAAAATAACTAAATATAAAAATATCCAAGGGGGCCGGAGAGATGGCTCAGCAGTTAAGGCACTTGCTTGAAAAGTCTCATGGCCTGGGTTCAGTTCCCCAGCACCCATATAAAGCCAAATGCGCAAAGTAGTATCTGGTGTTCATTTGCAGTGGCAGAAGGCCCTGGTGCTCCCATTCCCTCTCTCTCTTTCTCTCTCTCTGTTTCTCTCTTCTCTCTCTCCCTAAAAATAAACAAAACATCTTAAGAAATCCTGAGTATCTTAGTGAGATCTTGCCATCTTTATCCTATCATTCCTTATTCTGAACTTTATTTTTTTTACAAAAAAAGTTAAAAGAGTACTGGGGATAGAGCTTAGTGATAGGGTGCTCACCCAGCTTGCTCAAGACCCTGGCCTTAATCCCCAACAATGAAAAATGATGTTTGAGGAAGAAGCTAGGTTTTTGCCTGTGCAGCTGACAGCTTTGGTAGCTAAAGGTTTAAGGCCCAAGAATCACTTTAGGAAACCCATGGGGACACTTGAGACTCTCCTGGATCAAGCTGTTCCTGCTCCCTAGCTGGGCCCAGGGACAATGATACAAAATAAATACCTATAGCAACAGCTGGAAAGATTGTTTAGCTATTACTGTGCAAAATCCTCATAGTTAAGGTGTTAGGTTAAAATACTCTGACAATGGTAGATTAAATAGAGATTTAATTGCATCACACAACCAGAAATACAGAGTCCAAAGCCTGGGTGATCTGAGATGGTGTTTATGAAATCCTGTCTTTTCCTCATCCTCAAGGCCAGAGTGACTGCTCATCCCTTGTAACAGGGAAAGGAGAGAAGACCTGGTCTTAGAGAAATTTCACTGATATCTGATTGGCTAGAGCTATAGGGAGCTGGGAAGTAGAATGCTTTGCTTTCTGGACTCTGAATGAGAGAAAAGAAAGGAGAAAAAACTTGGATAGCTGTGGAGATAGTAAATGTCACCCAGTAAAGAGCTTGCTATTCAAGCCGTGAGGACCAGAATTTGTATCCTAAGCAACCACAGAAATACTGGGTGTAGTGACATGTACCTTAATCCCAGCGCCGGGGAGGCAGAGACAGGAGGATCCCTGAGTCTCACTGGCCAACCATTCTAGCTGAATTGTGGGTTCTAGCTTCAGTGCCAGACCCTGTCTCAACAAGAGAAGATGAAGCCAGGTGTGGTGGCGCACACCTTTAATCCCAGCACTCGGGAGGCAGAGGCAGGAGGATCGCTGTGAGTTCGAGGCCAGCCTGAGACTATATAGTGAATTCCAGGTCAGCCTGGGCTAGAGGGAGATCCTACCTCGAAAAACCAAAGAGAGAGAGAGAGAGAGAGAGAGAGAGAGAGAGAGAGAGAGAGATGGAGAGCAATGGAGGAAGACACAACATCCACCTCTGGCCTCCACATACACACACGTGATCAAATGTGCACACACACGTGCGCACACACACAAACACACATGATACATACATATACACATATATAGTGGTGGCTCCCTTCCAGCCTCGAATTGCGTGCTGAACACAACCTGTCATTGATAGTTCTTTGCCTGATCGAGGAGACTTCCATTTCTCAAGGTTACTCGGAGGTTTTTACATGATCAGATATTCTTTTTCCAGTTCTAGGGATTGAACCCAAGGTCTTGTATTCAGAATGAGGCGCTGCTTTAATAATTCATGATCATGGCTTCCTGAGCCCTTTCCCATGGTCTGTCTTGGGCCCACTCATCTGCGTTCTATTCTAGTGGGCTGGCTTCAGTGGAGGACAGAGGTTTCTCCTCAATCCTCAGTCAGTTTCTACCTCATCCTTAGTCATCAGGTCTTGTCGCTTCCTTCTTTAAGGTTCCTTCCTAGAAGAAGATTGTGACACAGGTGAAGAACCATCATGGATGGTTAAGAACTTTCTAAGAGCTGTGTGTGGTGGCACACACCTGGAATCCAAGAAGGCAGAGGCA
>PVHP010017880.1:7742-33883 GCA_004024765.1 Zapus hudsonius | reverse complement strand
GATAGGGATCCAACAATCTGTCTTAGCATGCATGCCCTGTCAGTAATTCTGCGCATACCTACGCTTAAGAAACACACAGGTCATATAATTCTCTTGTAATAGCAGAACCTGGAAATCTTAACGTTTTCTGAATTACCCAAATTTGTTACCTTACAAAATATTACAGAACAGCCTCAACTGATAAAAAGTTTGCTTAACTGTTCAGCTCTAACTAAACAAATCAGAAAACATGAATGGTAGTTTTTAGACCAGCTTAGAAGTAAAGCCTAACCTAGTAACTACTACATAAGATCCATTGGTGATCTGAATACATATTATGGTTTCTGGAATTTCTTCACACCAAGGCTCATTCATGTTAACGGCTTTTTCCCCAATGCAGCAATGTTCAGAGACAATGCTTTGGGTAAGTGACTGGATCATGAGGTGATTAATGAATCCTCAATCTATTGATGGGTTCACAATTTGATGGCCTATTAGGAGGCAGTAGAAACTTAGGAGGTGAGGCCTCATTAAAGGGAATGAATCTTCAGGACAGTGCACACTGGGGTCTATGGTCTTGTCCCCAAGTCCCTTCCATCTTAATAAGCAGCTTTTCTCCATCCCCATGTTCTGTCATGATGCAGTCATGACTGAAACCACAAGCCAAAGAAAATCATTCCTCCTTTGAATATCATGTCAGAGACATGACAAATTACTACCTTCCATTCAGAAGCTATACTTGTTAAATCTTGTACCATCAACTAGAGCCCCAGAAATGTACTTTGTGATTAAATTCTACAAGGAATTTTGTGAACATCTGTTAGACAAAAAGTTATCTTAGGCCCATCAGTCTAACTTTCTATTGTTCAAAATAAAAGTAGCTTGCCAACCCAGCTAACTCCTAAGTAGCCTCTGGTGATAAGGGAAGATAGGGCATTTACTGGGTCAATATTACCATTTGCCTAATTTTTGAAAGACGTGGTGGTGCCAACATTAAATCCCAGTGCTGGTCAGCTGAAGTATAAGGACTTGGCCATGAGTTCAAGGCCAGTCTGAGCTATAGTTACTTACAGGCAAGCCTGAGCTAGAGTGAGACTCTGCTTCAAATCCTTCTCCACAAAAAAAAAAAAAAAAAAAAAAAAAGACATCATCTTAAATGTTTTCGTTCTTTACTTCCTATTCTGACATTATATCCACCTCAACTAGAAAATCTGTCCATTTCAGTTGAAATGTTAATAGTATACACTGAGTCGATATAAAACCTGCTACACTGACAGATCTAACATTAACACCAGCTCTGGACAATAACAGCTTTGTTCCCCCAAACCTAACACAAAGAGTGGAACACAGTTCCTAGCATAAGATCTTTGGGCTGGAGAGATGGCTCCTAACTGCCTAGGTTTATTTCACCAGAATCCACATAAAGCCAGATGAACAAAGTAGCCCATGTGTCTGGAGTTTGTTTGCAGTGGCAAGAGGCCCTATTCTACCCCTCTTCCTCCTCCCTGTCCCCTCCCCAGAAAATAAGAATTAGATCTTCATCAGAGACTGGGAAGAGAGCACAGTGGGTAAAGTGCTTGCCTAGTAAGTATGAGGACCTGAGTTCAACCTCCAGTACCCACACAGAAATGCCAGGTATGGTGGCATGCACCTGCAACCCCAGCACTGAGGAGGCAGTCAAGAGGATCTCTAGGACTTCCCGGCCTACCAGTCTAGCCTAATTGGCGAGTTCCTGGCCTATGAGAGACCCTGTCTCCAAAAGAGGCAAAGAACATTCTTCAGAGGTTGTCTTCTAGCTCTACATGCACACACAAGCCATACACAATACTGCTTATGTGTGTTGTATTATGGGCATGCCAGGGCCTCTTGAAAACCAGGGCCTGCAGGAACTGAAAGCAAGCATCTTTAACTAATGAGCCATCTTCCCTGCCTCCCCCACCCCATAATTTTTTTAAAAGCCTTTAAGGACTAGGGACAAGGCTCAATGGTTAAGAGTGCTTACCACTGAAGCCTAAGAGCCTAGGAGAGCTTGAGACAGCTGATTCCCCCAAAGCCCACCTCCCTTAGCCCCCTCAAGAAAAGGTGGGTGTGGTCATCCATGTAAGTAGCCCCAGTAAGAGGGGAAGGGATTGCAGGGGGACTAAAGACTCACTGCAACCAGCTGACTGACAAAAAAAAAAAAAAAATTGCAGCTCCATGTTGAAGGGGAGCTCCTGTCTCAAGGAATTCTGTATTTGAGTTATAGAGAATGGTGCCCAAAGTTGTCCTCTGACCACCATGCGTACACACACCTGCACACTTAAGAGTATACGCTATACACACATGCAAAAAAAAAAAAAAAACCCACTTTTTAAAGACCCTGGGCAGCAGAGATGGCAGTCAATAAAGTGCTTGCTGTGCAAGCATGAAGACCTGAACTCAGATCCCAGCAGCCACATAAAAGTCAAGTGTGGGGGCTGGAGAGATGGCTCAGCCATCAAGGCACTTGCCTGCAAAGCCTGATGACCTGGGTTCAAGTCCTCAGTACCCACATAAAGCCAGATGCACATAGGGGGTTCATGCATCTGGGATTTGTTTGCGGGACCCATTCTCTCAGTCTCTCTCTCTCTCTGCTTGCAAATAAATAAGAAAAATAATAAAGTATTTTTAAAAAAGAGTCAAGTGTGGCCAGACATGGTGGCATGCACCTTAGGAGGCAGAGATAGAACAATTGCTGCGAGTTGGGAGGCCAGCCTGGGACTACACAGTAAGTTCCAAGTCAGTCTGAACTCGAGTGAGATCCTACCTCAAAAAAAGCCCAGTGTGCCTGTAATCTAAGTGCAGAGGGCAGGAGGGTATCATAAAACAGGCGGATCCCTACACCTTGTTAGTGAGCTTCAGGTTCAAGGAGAGAGAAACCCTGTCTCAAACAATAGGTAGAGTGTTAAGACACCCAATGTCAACCTTGAACCTTTATACGAGCACACACCCCTGCAACTATACACACTATATACACTATACAGATGCAAGAGACGCCAGAAATATCGAAATTGTTCAACTAGACAATTATAAGAGCAATTAGGAGATCTCTAACCTGAGGAAAAACACTCAAAAAGTTAAGCGCACCTAACTATACTTTGAATTTTAAAATTATTTTATGTGCCAGAACAAATAAATCATTTCCACTTCAAGAAAACAAATGTAGACACAAAAAGATAAAAAATTTCCGGCTGGAGAGGTGGCTCAGCGGTTAAGGCACTTGCCTCCAGTGCCTAAGGCCCCGGGTTCAATTCCCCAGGTCCCACATAAGCCAGACCCACAGGTGGTGGCCCTGGTGCACTCTCTCTCGCTCTGCTTGAAAATGAGTATTTTTTTAAAAATTTCTTTTCTGTTACCTTTCCATAGTCATTACTGATTTTTCTGATTATTTCCAGTCATTAATGCATACATTTCCTAATCATCACCTAGAGAAATCACCAGTTAACTCTACCCAAGCAGTGGACAGATGACTTCTTCCTAATCATCCTCCACTAATTAAATTAAGAACTAGTAGCTGGTAAAATTCATAAAAGCAGGGCTGGAGAGATGGCTCAGTGGTTAAGGCACCTGCCTCCAGTGCCTAGGGCTGCGGGTTCAATTCCCCAGTAACCACATAAGCCAGACCCACAAGGTGGTGCCCCTGGTGCATTCTCTCCTTCTCTCTCTCTCTCTCTCTCTCTCTCTGCTTGAAAATGAATATTTTTTTAAATTCATAAAAGTAAAAAATCACTTCATTTTAAAGGGAAAGTAAACACACAAGATCTATTAGCTTTCTTCAAATGCTAAAATTCGGCTTGTTCATGCAGCATTAGTCTGCCCTAAAGCAGAAAATGCACAAGTATCCAAGAGTGGTAGCAGGAGGGTATTCTCTAGCATGTACTTAAGGCTTGTCCAACAATGAAATATACTTCCATTGAGAAATGAAGTTCTGTAAGGCCCTGGAAGACTAGTTAACAGGCATGAAGATTCCCATGAGTGTAAGGCTAATGTGGTCTACACAGTGAGTTCAGGACAGTCTTGAGCTAGACTGTCTCAAAAAAAAAAAAAAAAAGGTTTTTTTTAATGTGTAGAAGCTTCTCCTTCATGGATTAATCCACTTTAATGGATTTTCTATTCAAACCAGGTTTTTGTTAATGATGCTACTAATATTTCTATGTAATGATTTAGTCATAGTAACAAATGTTACTTTATTTACCTAGAAGTAAAAAAAAAAAACAAAACAAGTTAGTGCACAGACCCTAGGTAATAAGCGTTAAGGCCCAGTTGGAGTTTGATAAAGGTTTTCATTTGATGCTCTGCACCGTGCACTTTCTTCTCCTTGATAAACATACAAATAGTCCAAATATCAAAACCAAGGCATTTAATTGCATAATATTTCATTTGTTTGGCAAGGTAGCTTTCCTCTAGTAGCACAAATCATTAGAAAATGAATAACTTTGTTTCAACAAATGAAATATTGTTTTAATTATGTTTTAAAGTAATATTACTTATCCACTAGTAAGTTTTAAGATAATTTTTGGATGCAGGTTACAATGTAAATAGTAAAGAAATACAGCTCAAATATAAGTTGGGAAATTGAAGTAAAAATTTCATTTACTGCATTCAGGTTTCTAAAGAGGAATTCAAAACTGGTTTGTAAATTCTCTCTAGGTACATTGGAAATGCTCACTACTAGTGAAAATTGAGTTACTATTCTCATGTAGAAAACCATCTAGTCTTAGGAAAAAAAACACAGATGTGCAAATTAGTACAAAATCCAAATGCCTGGAGTTTCTCAAAAAGTAAAATGTGGCTCTAATTAAGCCACAGCATCAAAACTGCCAACTCAACTATTTAACAAGCTCAGCCTGTGGCTTATCAAAAAGCCTCAGCAATAGAAGCTTGACCGTTTCACTGCTACTTAGGACCAAACACAAGAAAAAAAGACCCAAAGTGTTTAATTTGTCGCATCTCCATCATCAGGAGGCAGCGCTTCAGTCAGTCATCACTGTAATAAATTCATTATTTGCTCATCTGTAACTCGGGGGAAGGATGTGAGTGCCTAAGTAATACACACCTAAATAGCCTAGAACCAGTCTCAGGGCCTGCCAAGTAGAACTCTCTTCTTTAGTCACATACCCTTGAACACTAAAAACTAAATCACCTCATACATTGGCTGCTGATCAGCACCAGCCTTTACATGAGCACTTTTGAAGATTTTGCAGTAACAGCTATACTTACAGAAATTCCAAAAACTAGACCATCTAACAGCATTAGACACCCAAGTTAAGTCAATTTCAAGTGGAGGAGCAAAACCTAAGCAAGACTTGTCTCAGGATACACAAGCTTGCTCTAGTCTATATTTGAATGTTGGCTCCTCCACACTGAATGCTCTGTCACTAACGTGAGGACACCATCAGTGCAATGACTAAAAACACTTGCACTATCAAAGTAATTCACAGAACCCTTTCTATCTCAAGATTAGTGCATCTCAATTTCAAATCAAATCCAAGAAGCTCGAGTAAAATTGCCAATCTTCAAAGTATCAGAGGTGACTGTTTTGAAACTCATGATAAATGGAGGTCACTGAATCAAAATCGACTTAAAACTCCCACGTTTTCCAACTCATTTCCCACAATCTACATTTTAGCCCAAAAATTCAACTTGAAGCAACAGTATCAGGTGACTGGCTAAATAAACACTTTATCCTGGTTTGGATCTTCAAAGTTCCAAGGGTTCCCAAGCCCTGGGGAGGGAGCGGTGCTCTGCTAAGGCGTGCGTGGCAGGTGGGAGTGCCACGGGTTCCCCCTCCGCAGCCCCTTCCTCTAAAACCGGGGGGAGCGCGGTCCTGCTCCTAAGGCGGAAAACAAAAGGACGACCGGCGACCGCACCGCACCGGGGGACCCGAGGGGCTCCAGATCCGATCTAGCAGCCCCGAGGGCGTGGCCGGGCGGGGAGGGAGGAGGACGGAGCTGCTGCCCTCCCCCTCGCTTTCGCTTTGTGCTCACAATGCAGCTCCAGCACGGCGCTTCCCTCTCCGCGCCGCCGCCATGTTAGACTCTCCCCATGTGCCGGGGCGCCGGCGTCGGTCCCCGGGCTAACCGGGGCGCACCCCATCCCCGAGGGCCCCCGGCCCCTTCCTTCAACCCGGCAGGGGTCAAGGTCCCCGCGGGGAGCCCGCCCGCTCCCGGGAGCCGGAGGCTTGCTGGGCCCCAGACCACCGAGACAAAGGGGAGATGTAGGAGCCTGTCCAAGGGGGCGGGGAGCCCGGCGAAGACCCCCGGGGCGGCCGCCGAGCCCCGAACACGCACAGCTCCCTCCCCGGGCCTCCACGCGGGACACCGACCGGCTGGGCGAGCAGGCGGGCGGTTGATCCCCGCGCTCCGGGCCTTTCATTCGCCGACGTCGGGTGTCCCAACCACGGGCCCCCACCCCCGGGTGCGTCCTCCGTCCCCCCCCGGGCCCGGACGCCAGGGCGGCGCGCCGTGCGGGTCAGGTGACTAGCGCCTCCCCGGGGCGCCCGAGCTCGGACATGGCGTGGGGAGCGGGGTGGGGGGGATCCCGAGCTCGGCGCCCCCCGCCCGCTAACTCGAGGCACCTTTTTCTTCTCCAGGTTGCGAAGTTTCTTGTCGATCACCCCGAGAATCTGCTTCATGGCCTCGGTCTGGACCGCGCCGGTGCCGGTGGTCGGGTGCTGGGAAGCCGGGGCGGCTGCTCCGGCCCCGGCTGCTGCCTCATTCCCGGAGGAGCCTGACGGCGGTGGCGGTCCCGACGATTTGCTACCGCTTCCGCTGTGGCTGGTGGCCGAGGGCATCTTTAAGACCCAAGAGGGGGAAAAAAAAGAGAGAGAGAAGAAAAAAGCGGGAGGGGAAAGAAAAAAAAAAGGACAAGATCGGCGAGTCAGGGAGACCGACGGGACGAGACGCGGGACAAAACGCGCAAGCGGGCGGGGAGGCTGCGCGCGCGGTGGGGGAGGGGGCGAGGCGCGCGCGGTCGGCAGGAAGAGTTGGCGGGCGGGAGCGCGCACGACCCGCCAGCGGGGCGCCGGGACCGCCCCCCTCCCCTCCCCCTACGCGGCCCGGACCCGCACGCCCCGGGGCACCGAGCTCGCGCCCGCCGGGGGGTGGGGCCTCGCGGGGCAGCGGCCAACGGCCGGGGCAACGGTCCCCACCGGGGCGGGCCTGGACGCCGCCGTCCCCTCCCGAGGGAGAGTGGGGAAGGGCACCGGGGATGGCCGGGAGCCGGGTCGGGTCCAGTGGGGCGCGCGGCGGGGGCCTTCTCTCGATGCGGGCTGGCGCTCACCGTGCGCGCGGAGCCGCTGAAGATCCCGGGTGGGTCGCCGAGGGGCAAGGGGCGAGCGCTCCGTTCCGAGCCGAGTGGTCGCGCTCCGTGGGCGCACGCACGCCGCGTCGCCCGGTGGCCGCTGCACGGAGCTGCTGGCTTGGCTACCTAGGCTAGCGAGGCGAGAGCCGGCTCGGGAGGGACTCGGCCAACCAGCCCAGGGGACGCGCGCGGGAGGCGGGAGCAGAGGGCGAGCGGGGGCCTTCGGGACGCGCGGGCTGCCCGGCGCGGGCGCCTGTCTCGATTACCTCGGGGCCGCTTCCCCGCGGCGCCGGAGCCCCCGCACCCGCCGGCCACCCCGCGTCGCACACCCCGACGACCCCCCTGAGGAGGCCGCTGGAGCCGTGCCTGCACTTTAGAGAGAAGGCGGAGCGGGGGTCCTTCAGGCGAAGGCGCCGGGCGGCTAAGCGGGGGACAATAGGTGTCAAGCTGCTGGCTGCAGAGCTGGCGGCTGCCCCTAGTAGAGCCCTTATTTGGTAGAGGTTGGGGGTGGGGGCAAAGGTTTGTGCAAGTGCCGGGTGGGTGGTGCAATAATCCCACTTTCTAGAATCCCTTTTAAATGCCCAGCAAGCCGTCTCCCTCGCCCTAAAAAAAAAAAAAAAAAAAAACCCTGCGGGAAAAGAAAAGGCGATTCGCACAAATCACCCAGGAACCTCTAGAATGCATGTCTTAAAACTCCCAAGTTCATGTTTAAAAGCCATCTTCTAGCCCGGCGTGAGGGCGCACACCTTTAGTCTCAGCGCTGGGGAGGCAGATGTTAGCAGGATCGCCCTGAGTGTGAGTTCAAGGCTAGCCTGCCTGCAGGGTGAGTTCCAGGTCAGCCCGGGCTAGATAGAGTGAAACCCTACTTAAGGGGGGGGGGGGGAATGTGTTCCATACGCTTGAGTATTATGAATTATTAGGCGCTTTTCCCTTTTAGATTTTTATCTAAAACTTTAAAACGTATTAGATGGAAGAATTTTTTTCTGCTAGAGAGAAATATTTCAGGCTTGGGGTGAAGGCGGGGACAGTGGGAAATGAGAAACCTAGTGCTCTGGGGAAATGCATTAAAAGGAAGCTAATCAGTGGAAACTTCGGCAGCATAATATTGTATGACAACAGCAAACGACCAATTTATCACTTAAATTCCATGAGAAGGAGATTTAGAAGAGGATTCTGCAAAAACCCTGGGGAATAAAATGTGTAATATTGGCTGGCAACTGATCCTGAGGGATCCTAGAGAAAAGGCAGCCTGGGGTCTTCCACTTAGCTGTGAAGTCTGCTATCTGTTCATTTAAATATTTATTGAGCACCTTACAGGAATCCTTCAATGGTAGGAATTGTGAACAAAACAAAAATACAAATTTTTAGCCGGGCCTGGTGGTGCACGCCTTAATCCCAGTAATCGGGCGGCAGAGGTAGGAGGATCGCCATGAGTTCAAGGCCACCCTGAGACTACATAGTGAATTCCAGGTCAGCCTAGGCTAGGGTGAGACCCTACCTCGAAAAACCAAAAAAAGAAAAATACAGATTTTTATGGAGTTTACAATCATGCCAGGAGAACAAATATCTAAAAGCACAGTGATAAATTTAAAAAGATATGGTCAAGGAAAGCTTTGCTGCCTGACATGAGCTAGGACTGAAGGAAGACCAAGCAGTTACCTTGAAGAAGGAATGTTCTTTACCAATATCTGTGATGGAATATGTTTGGTGGCATCAAGAATCAACAAGAAGGGCTTAGCGGTTGAGGTGTTCGCCTGCAATGCAGAAGGACCAGAGTTCGATTCCCCAGTGCCCATATAAAGCCAGATGCACAATGGTCTGGAGTTCATTTGCAGTGGCTGGAGGCCCTAGTGTGCCTCTGTCTGCCTCTGTCTCTCTCTCTCTCTCCCTCTCTCTCTCTCTCCTTAAATAAAATATTTAAAAACAATAAAAATAATAAAAAAAGAATCAACAAGAAGACTGGCCTTGGTGATTAAAACCTATAATCCCAGCACTAGAGGGGCCAAAGTAGGAGGATCTCCTGAGGCAAGCCTGGGCTACAGAGTGAGTTTCAGGTCAGCTGAGCTAGTGAGAACCAGCCTCTTTGGGGGGGAGGCCTGTCAAGGTGGTGCATGCCTTTAAACAGGAGGCAGAGTTCAAGACCACCCTGAGACTACAGGTCTGCCTGGACTAGACTGAAACCTTACCTAGAAAAAACAAAGAAGAAAAAGAAAAGCCACAGGGGCAAGCTAGACCAGAGAGTGGGAAATAAGAATGAAAGCATCACAGGGGACCAGTCAGGACCTGAGAGGCCTCTGTGAGTAGTTATTTGCTAAGGGAAATAAGGCATGTTAATTTCATGATCAAGCTACTGTATAAATTGCAAAAAGTGTGTCTTGGAAGTGACAACAAGAAAGATCAGACGCTAGAAGACCAGGTTGTGGTCTGTGAAAACCATCCAGTGGACAGTGGTGGTAGCCAAGGGCAGGAACGGACAGTGAAGGAAGTGACAAGAATTGGGTTCATTCTACATTGTAACAGTAGAACCATGATTTTCTAACCAGTTGTGTGACAGGTAGGAGAGAGAGAAGTGAAAGTTGAGCTAAGGTTATTCAAGGCTTAGCACTGTGATAAAAACTGTCCTGGGCCTAGAGGCTGAAAAGGAAGATTACAATACTTATATACCTTAGAATTTAAAAGGGCCACTATTTCAGATACCAAACCAGGCCTTTTGAATTGTGGTGCATTTTAACAAATGCCTCAGGAAGTTTATATGGACATTAAAATGGGGGGGGGGGGGAATGCACTTGGCTGATATGTGAGACCTTAACGAGATCAGAAATTGGTTGAAAACTTCTCCCCAGACCCCCAACATCAGAACTTCTTGGAGCGAACTCCGTCACTCCCTACATATGATTTTATGTGTGCCAAAGATCGCTAATGATTCAGGCCTGGGATTTAGTGAGCCAAAGTGTTACCCAGTAGCATTTACCTAATGTAAAGAAATACAGGAGCTAAATTGGGCTGTTATTCCAGGAAATTTTTTTTTTTTTTTTTTTTTGGTTTTTCGAGGTAGGGTCTCACTCTAGCCCAGGCTGACCTGGAATTCACTATGTAGTCTCAGGGTGGCCTCGAACTCATGGTGATCCTCCTACCTCTGCCTCCCGAGTGCTGGGATTAAAGGCGTGCGCCACCATGCCCGGCAAAAAAATATTTTTGAGTGGGAGAAATATAATCAACACAGATAATCTCACTTGGTAGTCCACATCCCAGCCCATAGAACACTTGGACTAATAGTGCTGCAGTACTGTAAAACAGGGATCTGAAACTTACAGCCCGGGACCAGATGTGCCTCAGCTCTTATAAAAGTTTTTTTTTTTTTTTTTTTTTTTGAGTTATTTATTTGAATGTGTGTGAGTGTTTGGGTGCAGGTGCATGTGGAGGTCAGAGGACAATTTCGAGTTGATCTGCGCCTCCACCTCATCTGAGGCAGGGTTTTTATCTCTGGATGCTCACTCTGCTACCTTTACTGCACTGCCAGGAGCCTCTTGTCTCTGCCTTCCTGAGTCAACGTGCTGAGATTACAGAAACCTGCCAAGGCCTCCACCTTTTCATATGGCCGTTGGTGATCCATACTTAAGCTTGAGTGGTGAGTGCTTTTATCCACCGAGCCATCTCCTCAGCCTATAAATAAAGTTTTTTTGGCACATACCCACTTCCATTCATGTACATATTTTTTTTCTATGGTGACTTTTTTTTTTTTTTTGCAAGCAGAAAGAGAATGAGAATTGCCCACCAGGGCCTCCTGTCACTGAAAAGCAACTCCAGACCCATGTTCCACTTTGTGCATCTGGCTTTACATGGACAATGGGGAATCAAACCCAGACAGCAGGCTTTGGTAGCAAGAGCCTGTAACCGATGAGCCTCTAAGGATGACTTTCCTGCGGCAGCAAATCATAGTTAAATCATCGTAATACAGTGTGAAAAATCTAAAGTGTTATTTCTTCCCTTAAAACAAGTGGCTCGGTTCAGCATAATTCAGCCCAGCTCCTTGTTACTCAGTAGACTCGGGATGCTGAAGCCGCCACATCTCAAGTCTTGCTGGTTCCTGTGCCACTAGCCAGGTTTTGTTTTTCTGTGACTTAAGACATGAGCCACCACGCCTGGCTATTTTTTATTTATTTATTTATATATTTTTAAATGTTTTATTTATTCATTTTCAAGCAGAGAGAGAGAGAGAGAGAGAGAGAGAGAGAGAGAGAGCGCCAGGGCCACCACCTTGGGGTCTGACTTATGTGGGTACTGGGGAATTCAACCGGGGGTCTTAGGCACTGGAAGCAAGTGCCTTAACCGCTGAGCCATCTCTCCAGCCCGCAAATAAATAACAATTTAAAAAAAGAAATAGGAAATGTAAAGAGTGTTCCAAGCAAACCAGAGGGACAACAAAGTGGCAAAATATGTCTATTGGTAGAAAACACTTTCCAAGTGTTTCCAAACCTTGATGCTGAAGTTACAATATTACTATATTAAATAACACAAACCTTCTACACTGACATCACTTGTTTAACTAAAAGTTCCATAGTCCGAGTGAATTTTTAAAAATATTTTTATTTCTTTACAAGAGAGAGAGAGAGCCGGGTGTGGTGGCGCACGCCTTTAATCCCAGCACTCACGTAGGAGGATCACCATGAGTTCAAGGCCACCCTGAGACTACTTAGTGAATTCCAGGTCAGCCTGGGCTAGAGTGAGACCCTATCTCGAAAAACAAAAACAAAGAGAGAGAGAGAGAGAGAGAGGCAGGCAGACAAAAAGAACAGGCACGCCAGGGCCTCCAGCCACTGCAGAAGAACTCCATACACATGTGCCACCTTGTGCGTCTGGCTTTACATGGGTACTGGGGAATTGAACTCAGGTCCTTCTGCTTTGCAGGCAAATGCCTTAACCACAAAGCCATCTCTTCAGCCCTCAAAGTGAATTCTTTATCCTTATAGTTTTAGCAAAATGAAAGGCCACCCAATTCAACTTCACCTGATAAGCTAGTGCAAAGTTTTGGGTTTTGGGGGGGCGAGGGTTGTTTTTCAGTCACTTGAATACAATTCAGGAGTGCTTCTAGTATAACATTCCCAATATTTCCTTACTGAATCCAGCCAATTTAATTATGGTCCATGAGCCATCATGTAACCTAAGATGTTCAAAGGAAGGCAGTGGTTATTTTGTCGTTTTCAGTCTTGGTATTTTCAGAAGCAATAACATGCCTGCCACCAATATTTTGTCAAATAACTCCTATGTATTGACATTAGCAAGGTATTGATTACCATAATTGATCCATACTGTCTCTTTTCTTATTAGCCAAGATAACATTCTTTTTTGAAATATTTTTATTTATTTTCAAGAAGAGCGAGAGAATGAGAATGGGTGCACCAGGGCCTCTTGCCACTGCAAATGAACTCCAAGTGCATGCACCACTTTGTGCATCTGGCTTTATGTGGGAACTAGGGAATCAAATACAGGCCACTGGGCTTTCAAGCAAGGGTCTTAACCACTGAGCAATCCCTGACAGACAGACAGACAGACAGACACACACACACACACACACACACACACACATATATATATATATATATATATATATATATATATTAGTCCAGGCTGATCTGGAACTCACTCTGTAGCTCCAGGCCAGCCTCAAACTTATGGAGATCCTCCTACCTCTGCCTCAAAAGTGTTGGGACTAACTGCGTGTACTACCATACCTGACACCTTTATTTCTTAATGAATACCCTTAGAAGCTACACACTGTGTTCAATATATATATATATATACATATATATATATACATATATATATCAATATATAATAGTAAAGATACTTTAGCCACCAGCACTTAAAATTTCCATATAGTTACTTATGTGAATTGTCTAGTGTTTTAACTTCATGTTGCTGTTTTAGTAGTTTTCACACCATGGTGACTTTATTCCTTATGGTCATTGGGAGATATTTTTAGTTGTCACAATTTGAGAGTGGTCTTAATTTCTCCCAGTAGGTAGAGGTTTCCAAACACCCTATAGAGTATGCAAAACTACAGACTTATTCAGGCCAAAATGTTAGTAATGCCAAGGTTCAGAATACTTGTTCTGTGTTCAAGACCCATGTTGTAGTCAACCTTTCTCTGCTGCTGCACAGAAAGAACCCAATGAAAGCTGTTTGGGGAGGAATGGGTTTATTTGGCTTATGGACTCAAGGGGAGACTCCATCATGGCAGGGAAAACGGTGGCATGAGCAGAGGGGTAGACCTCACCTCTGCCACAGTACTGCAAACAGTGGCTGAAGGTGTGCCAAACACTGGCAAGGGGAAGCTGACTTATAACCCCCATAAGCCCTCCCCCAACAACACAGCTCCAGCAAGGTACCATTACCCAAACTGCCATCAGCTGGGGGATGATAATTCAGAACACATTTGTTTGTGGGGGACACCTGGATCAAACCATGACAGTCTGCCCCTGGCCCCCACAAACTAATAATCATACATGATGTAAAATACAATGTGTTCAGCTCAACTCCATAAGTCCCCACACGTTTTCTTCCAACTGAGCCATAATACCAAAAAACAAACCCATAATGGCACAGAACATTCACACTGCAAAACATGAGGCATGGCATAAACAGATTGAACCAATATAAGATTTAAAACAAGCAAGGCACCGTCAATCTCTAACTCCAAGTTCAATAATTCTAACCAGTAACAAATCTCCTGGAGATCTGATTCTGCCCCTCCAGCTTGGCTACTCAATCCAGGAAATCATCATCTGGTGCTGGCAGCTCACCTTGGCAGCCATCCATAATTCTGGCATTTTATTGGGTCTCCATTGCAACGCACAGTTCATCCTCTTAGCTCCATCAAGGCTCCATACAGGCAATCCAGCACACCTGCTTCACACTGCTGATGGCCATTTTTCAAAAACAAAACTGTTGCAAATCCAATGACCCTCTCTGCTTGCATTTGTTATACTCCATAGTACCAGGTGGGCTACCAACTTGTGAATCCAGGGGGGAACAAAACATTCAGGCCCCTTACTTCAAATGGTCCACATTCTTCCTGCTGTCCCAATGCAGATCACCTGGTCCAATCTCAATGGTTGTAATCTCTCAAGCAATTGCAGGTGAATGGGCAGCAGTTTCAGCCCATAGATTTCCTCTCTTTCGGTGCCATCTCCATCTGCTCACACCAGTCCATTTCCACGCAAAGCAACCCTGCACAGGTTCTCAGGACAGAGGCAGGCAGAACGCAGCAAGCCTCTTACCCAATCTACTTCTGGCACAGTCTGGACAAAGTTCTTTCTCACCCTTGTAAGCCAAACCTCACAGTCCATAGTTACTGCATTCAGGTCTTTCAACTCTGACCAGAATAGTCTATTAAACTGTACTTACAGCACTGGTAAGATGTCTTTTAGGCCGAGGTTTCAAATCCTTCCACATGCCTCCTGCAGATAACTTCCAAAAGGCCAAGCCACAAGATCAGGATTTTGGCAGCAACAGGCACCACATCCTGGTAGCAAATCTGTTGTAGTCAACATTTCTCTGTTGCTGCTCAGAAAGAACTCAGCCAAAGCTGTTTGGGGAGGAATGGGTTTATTTGGCTTATGGACTCAAGGATAGACTCCATCATGGCAGGGAAAATGTTGGCATGAGCAGAGGGGTGGACATCACCTCTGCCACAGCACTGCAAACAGCGGCAGGAAGGTGTGCCAAACACTGGCTAGGGGAAGTTGGTTTATAACCCCCATTAACCCACCAACAACAACACAGCTCCAGCAAGGTTCCAATACCCAAACTGCCATCAGCTGGGGGATAATCATTCAGAACACATTTGTTGGTGGGGGACACCTGGATCAAACCATGACAACACAAAATGTTATTGTTTTAACACTTTGCAAGTAAAAATACTGAGCTGACATTGGCAAAAACCAAAAGCTCTTAGTGTGAATGAATACAAAACTGAGCTATATGATCATCATCTTGCATCTTGTTCTTTCGGAGAACAAGTATGCTACATATTATTTTCCCCACTAATACACACAATCCCCTCAGCAATACTTGGAGAAAAATAATTTCCTTCCAGGTGACTAATTGTTCCAAAAATATTTCAGGGAATAAGTTGTACAGATTTCCAAAACATAGTGTGAGAGTATAAAAATAGCTATTCAGATTGTTTCTACAGCTGCTTGGGATATCTATTATTTCAAGAATAACTTTCATGGGCTGGAGAGATGGCTCAGCAGTTAAGGCGCTTGTCTCCAGTGCCTAAGGCCCCGGGTTCAATTCCCTAGGACCCACATAAGCCAGACCCACAAGGTGGTGGCCCTGGTTCTCTCTCTCTCTCTCTCTCTCTCTCTCTCTCTCTCTCTCTCTCTCTCTCTCTCTCTCTCTCCCTCTCTCTTTCTCTCTGTGTATCTGCCTGAAAATGAAAATAAAATAAAAAGAAAAAAAAAAGAATAACTTTCACAGGGCTCATCTGTTAAGGCATTTGTCTGAAAAGCCTAACAGTTCAGGTTCAATTCCCCAGTACATATATAAAGCCAGATGCAGAGCCAGGTGTGGTGTCGCACGCCTTTAATCCCAGCACTCAGGTGGCAGAGGTAGGAGGATCACCGTGAGTTCAAGGCCACCCTGAGACTACATAGTGAATTCCAGGTCACCCTGGGCAAGTGCGAGACCCTACCTCAAAAAAAAAAAAAAAAAACAAAAAAGCCAGATGCACAAAGTGGCCCATCTAGAGTTCATTTGCAGTGGCTGGAGGCCCTGGTGCACCCATTCTCATTCCCTCTCATCTCTCTGTACCTCTGCTCAAAATAAATAAAATATTAAAAGATGACCTTCATCAAAACACAACTCTCTCTTATATTAGTAGTTTACCCCTTAATGTCAACTTTTTAATCTTTTTTTTAACATTAAAAAAATTATACTACCTGAGGATGTTTTGTTTTTATTTTTGTTTTTTTTCTTACTAAGGATAGATTTGGCTATCTGAAAACTTTTGCATTCCAAATAAATTTTGAGGTTATTTTTTCAATGTCTGTAAAGAATGAAGCTGGGATTTTTATTGGCATGGCATTGAATCTGTATATTGCTTTTGGAAGAATTGCCATTTTATTATAATATTAATTTTATCTATCCAGGAGCATGGAATATCTTTCCATTTTTCTCACATCCTCCTCTATTTCCTTCTTGAGCATTTCCTGATCTAAAGATCTACTACAAAGCCATAGTAACAAAAACAGCATGGTACTGACATAAAAACAAACAGACAGACTAATGGAACAGAATTAAAGACCCTGCTCTTAGTTCATATAACTATAGTAACTTGACCTTTGACAAAGATGTCAACAACATTCACTGACATAAAAATATCTTCAACAAATGATGCTGGACAAATTGGATAAAAACTTGTAAAAAAAAAAAAAAGAAAAGAAAAAGAAAATAGACCCACTCCTCTCACCATGCACAAAAATCAACTCCAAATAAGACCTGAAACTCTGAAACACCAGGAAGAAAAACTCAGAGGAACGCTCCATGAGATAGGAGCAGGGAAAAACTTCCTGAACAAACCTCCAGTAGCCCAAGAAGTGCAGCAATCAACTTATCCAATGGGATCTCATCAAGCTAAAAAGCTTTGTTCAGACAAACATACCATACTCAGAGCCAATAGACCACCATCAAACTGGGAGATAATCTTTGCCAGCTGTAACACAGAAAGAATTCTACTATCTAGAACTTACAAAGAACTTAAAAAATAAATAATAAAATATCAAACAGCCCACTCATGAAATGGGGCATTGATCTCAACAGAGAATTCACAAAGGAGGAAACAAAAATGGCCAATTTTCATTTAAGAAAGTGTTTATCATCTGGGAAATGCAAACAGGATCAAGGCTTATCAGCTACTACTTCTGCCTCCTGGGATTAAAGGCGAGTTGGGATTAAAGGCGTGTGCCACCACACCTGTGCAAGGATTAAAGGCGTGTGCCGCCATGCCTGGCTTTATTCCATATTTTAAAACTTATCTTTTTTTAAAAAATATTTTTATTTATTTATAAGCAGAAAGATACATACAGAGAGAAAGAGAGAGGAGATCCAGACACAGGCACCACCTTGTGCATCTGGCCTATGTGGGTACTGGAGGAATTGAACCTGGGTCCTTAGGCACTGGAGATAAGTGTCTTAACCGCTGAGCCATCTCTCCAGCCCCAAAACCTATATTAATGTTACTCAGTTAGGCTGGAGCCCAACAACAATGTATCTCATTAATGATAATAAAGATATTTAATTAGAAAATTACCACAAAATTTTTTATTAATAGTTTCCATAAGTATAGACCATAAACCATTGTTGGGGACCAAACAGCAGGTTGCTATACTTGACCGTTCCACTTCAGTAAGCTTCACTGCACCCAGGCATTGTGCAAAACAGCAAGTTCTCACAAGATGTACTTTTAGATTAACTTCCTGGAACATGATATTGTTCCTGAAATTTGTTGTGTCAATGGACTGCCTAAGCAACCAAAACTAAGCAACCAAAAATTTTTCATCCTCCCCTCCCCACCTTGATTTACAGGATAAAAGCCTGGCTCATGTTGCAATAAATGAGACCTTGACGGGACTCAGACTGACTCTGTCTTTATGCGCCTGGTCTCCTTCTCCTCTCACCCCATTGGCTCTTTCAGGAGGTGCCCCCCTCGAGTCTCGCTCAATAACCTGACCCGCTGGACGGGGCAAGTGGCGCCCAGACTTGGGGCTCGAGGGTACAGTGACCTGCTGGACAACGGATGACCAGGAGCTCCGCAAGAGACAAGGGTAGAGACGCCCAGACTGCATCACTCGTGCAACGCGGGAAGTCTTGAGGTAAGATTTGTTGTCCGATCGCCATGGGAAAAAATTTGTCAAAAGAAGCTCTCTTTATTAGAGAAATGAAGGACAATCTTAGGGAGAGGGGAATAAGAGTTTAAAAAAAGGACCTAATAAATTTTTTCTGTTTTGTGGAAGAGAAATGCCCCTGGTTGATTATCAATGGCCCAGGGATCCATCCTTTAACTTGGGGTAAAGTAGGTAAAGATATAAATCAGTTACTTAAAAATGGAGAAAATATTCCTGATGCTTTTTTTAGTTTTTATGGGGTGATCCGAGACCTCCTAAAAGAGAGTGAAGGGACAGGCAGGGTCTCTCATTTACTTGCTCTAGCTGAGGATTTCCTCTCAAGTTCTGCTTGTTCGACCCCAAATGAAGGGCATAACGATGACCCCTTAAAGGAGGATAAAGAACTGAGCGCGCCATCCTGCTCGCCATTTCTTAAAACCGAAACTAAAACGAAATCGATGGACAGAGATGATGGTGCACTTCCCTCCCCTGTGCCTTCTCTGATTGATGAACCCATTAGGGACTCCCCTTTGCCAAGGCCTCTGATTAAGGCCCCGCCTGAGACAGCCTGTAAAGGAATTTATCCTGTTATACATAGGGAGGCAAAGGGTACCAATTGGCACGATTCTGCTTTGAGAACCTCTTCCAAGGAGGAGATACAATCCCAAGCCCCTTTTATTAGTCACCACCCTAACTCAAGGAGCCTTCATTGGCCCTCTCCGCCTCCTTATGTTATCCCTATTCCCACCACCCCTCCTTTTGAGGAAGCGACCACAGCACATATGGGTCCTATTAACATGCAGGGCCTCTTAGAAACGAAAGAGTCTCTCTTAAGTCAGATCACTGATCTGAGAAACGTCCTTTCCATGAAGAGGGAATTAAAAAATCTTCCCAACAAATATATCAATTACAATCTGACCTGACCAAGGAGGCTGAAATCATCCCTCCCGCTGCTTACGGTTCCTCCCGTTCCCAGCCCCTAACACAAGGCGGGTTATCGGTTGAAAAGCTCAAAAGGAGGTCCCATACGGCTTTTTCTTTCCCTGTCATGACCCGTTCTAATCAATCTCAAGGAACGGGAAGCAATGCAGACTCTACTCGAGATGACAGGGGAGATACTGAAGAAGAGGGGCAGGAATCCTCTGCCTCCAAAGGGGAGGAAGCAAACCCAGAGGAAGAACTAGAAAGGGAAACTGTTGGACAAATCATTTATAAAAAATTAAAACAAACATTTAAAAGATCTACACTCAGCTGTCAAAGATTATGGCATCAATGCGCCTTTTACAATTTCAATCCTTGAAGGGTTAACGCAGGGGGGTAATTTACTACCACATGAGTGGAATAAAGTGGTCCAATCAGTGTTAACTCGGAGTCAGTTCTTGACCTGGAAAGCTGAATTTTTAGATAGAGCAGAATCACAGGCTGTCATTAACAAGAAAAGCACCCAAATGGCCTCCTGGTCCTCTGACAAAATTACAGGAAGGGGCAAATATGCCGAAGAAAGACAACAAAAACTTCCTGCAGGCCTTCTAGTGCAAACAGCCCAAGCAGCAATGGCGGCTTGGCGGGCTGTGCCTGCAGCAGGGGCGGTTACCACTTCCCTGTCTAAGATTGTCCAGGGCAATAATGAACCTTATGCTCAATTTGTGGCCAGATTGCTGGAAGCAGCAGAACGGATACTGGGAGAAGAAGGGTTGGAAAATATTGTAGTTAAACAATTAGCGATAGAGAATGCTAATGCCGCTTGTAAAGCGGTCTTAAGGGGCAGAACTAAAACCATGGACCTTAACGGTATGATCAAGCTATGCAATGATATGGACTCTTTTGATCACAAAATTTCCAAATCCATTAACATGGCCATAGGTGCTGTGCTGCAGGCACCCGTTAGGGGGAAAATTAATGGAATAAAGGGCTTTTTTAAGTGTGGACAACAAGGACACTTCACTAGAGAGTGTCCGGGCACTCAGAATGAGGGGCAAATCAACAACTTAAGGAGCCTGTCCCCTGGGCTCTGCCCTAGATGCAAAAGGGGACGCCATTGGGCCCAGGACTGTCGTTCCAAAACTGACATCAATGGCCAGCCTCTAGCTGCAGTCTCGGGAAATGGGCTGAGGGCCCCAGTTTGCAACTTGGCATTACTCATGTCACTGGAATACCATATAACCCTCAAGGACAGGGTATAGTGGAAATGGCTCACCAAACTTTAAAAAGCACTCTTATTAAACTCAGTTCCCAAGAAACCTTATTTCCCTTTAAGGGAAATCAAAACACTTTACTCTCCCATGCCCTTTTTGTGTTAAACTTCCTTACACTGGATGCCTTTGGAAAGTCTGCAGCTGAGCGGCATTGGCATCCAGAAACCCAACAGGGATATGCCCAGGTTCTCTGGAAGGATCCACTTACCAATAAATGGAACGGCCCAGACCCAGTCATCATCTGGGGAAAAGGGTCTGCGTGCATCTTTAACTCCAAAGAAAATGGGGCCCGCTGGCTACCAGAGAGATTAATTAAGCCCTATTCCACACCCATCGTTCCCCTTGACTAAGACAATAACAATTGTCTCGTCCAGGATAACCCTGAGACAAAGCTCTTTTTCTTTTACAGAAACTCCTGTGACCTAAAAGGAGGAAAACCCTGAATGCTGACATGGCAAGACCTGCTCATCACCAGTCATGGAATCATAGGCTCTATGCCTCGGCCATTGCCTGCTTGCTTCTTCTTTTTGCCCATTTGTGTACTGCCAAGGAGAGCCCCCATACCATCAAAAAACTTTCTTGGCGGGTCTTTTCACAAACAGGAGAAAAGATTTGGGGAATCTCGGCAAACCATGCACCCTACTCATGGTGGCCTACACTTACCCCTGATTTTTGTCAATTAGTTGCAGGATTAGACTCATGGGATATACCTATCGTTGAGCTAGCTCACTTAAATGGTACAGGGGGACACTTTTTCCAACAATGTAATACTTATCCCAAAACACCTCAGACCAGGACATCCCCTTGCGGGACATTTCATGATAATAACCCCGCAAAAATGACTGCTCCAGGCTGTGTAAGCCCAACCGCCCGTTGTCGGCTCGCACAATTTGACTTTTATGTCTGTCCTAAAGATGGTAGGAGCCGCAGTTTAGCTGCAAAATGCGGAGAATATGAGGTCTTTTTTGTGCAAAATGGGGATGTGAAACTACAGGAGCAGCCTATTGGAACCCTTCCTCAACCTGGGACCTTATCTCGGTTACCAGGGGTTACAGTAAGCCAAACTCAGGAGGGCGTTTTTGCTATACTTCTCAGGGCTGGAAAGACTATAATCATGGGTTGTCATTACCCATAAAAATTACCTTTACTTCCTCGGGAAAAGCAAACCGAGAATGGCTCTCAGGAAAGACCTGGGGACTCCGCTGGCATCTCGGTGGCTCGAATAAGGGAGTCATCTTTAAAATTCAATTACATATAGAAAACCCAAAACCCACATCAGTGGGCCCCAATCTTGTTCTTACAGATCAAAAAAACGCTCTCTGACCCTAAAAATAAACCACCAACCCTTCCCCCTCATGGCCCTACTTTAAAAGCAATGACTATCCTTGACGGTTCATGTAGTTATACTCCTCCCAGCCCCACTGCCCTGAGTCCTAGTGGGACCGGAGAAAGATTGTTTAATCTAATCCAGGGGGCCTATTTAGCATTAAATGCTACAGACCCTGATAAAACCATAGGATGTTGGCTCTGCCTAGTCTCTAGCCCCACATATTATGAGGGGATTGCTTTCCAATTTACTGCCTACAATCATACCTCCCCGACAACGAGATGTCAAAATAGTCCTCATAAGCTAACCCTGTCTGAAGTCTCTGGACAAGGGACCTGCCTAGGCAGAGTCCCGATAACCCATAGTCACCTCTGCAATAACTCGCTGACTATCCCTAAAGGAAACTATTACCTTGAGGCACCCAATGGAGCTTATTGGGCCTGTAATACGGGCCTGACCTCTTGCGTATCTGCTCAAATATTCAATGACGCCACAGAATACTGTGTCATGGTACAATTATGGCCTCGTGTCATTTATCACCAGGAGAGTTCTATAATTGACTTCTTTGAACAAAAAAATAGATACATTCGAGAACCTATATCTTTAACTATTGCTCTCTTGTTAGGTGTTGGGGGCATCGCTGCGGGAATTGACACAGGAACCGCTGCCCTGATTCAAAACAATCACCTAATGCAGTTACAAATAGCTATGACTACAGACTTGGAGGCTATAGAAAAATCTATAACAGCTCTTGAAAAATCCTTAACATCTCTTTCTGAGGTTGTCTTACAAAACAGGCGGGGACTAGATTTGTTGTTCCTAAAGGAGGGGGGGTTATGTGCAGCATTAAAAGAGGAATGCTGCTTTTATGCTGACCATACAGGAATAGTTAGGGAATCTATGGAAAAATTAAGGGAAAGACTAGCACAACAAAGAAAGGAATTTGAAAATCAACAAAATTGGTTTGATGGGTGGTTAAAGGGATCCCCATGGCTGTCCACCCTCATCCCCACTCTCTTGGCTCCCTTAATTATTTTCCTTCTTCGTCTCACCTTTGGTCCTTGGGCTTTCCAACGACTGACACAATTTATAAAAAACAAATCAATTCGGCACTGACTAAAGGAATTTCTGTACAATACCATCAACTGGAAACAGAAAATCTAGAAGCTGCGCAAGGAACGGGTCTTAGGTTTAGCGTGCTGAAAACCTAACTTCCCCTTGCTGGTCTAGATAGAGGGTACTCAACGACAGGAATAGTATGGGTCCTGTACTGGATGCACAACGTACAGAGGTCGTCGAGACCGGCTCAACATGGCACGTTGCCAGGAACAGGGTGCCACCCATATAGCCTAAGACAGAGACCCTCTCAGACCTACTGACCAGAAAAATATTCTGGCCATTTTAGAAAAGTGGGGGAATTGTTGGGGACCAAACAGCAGGTTGCTATACTTGACCGTTCCACTTCAGTAAGCTTCACTGCACCCAGGCATTGTGCAAAACAGCAAGTTCTCACAAGATGTACTTTTAGATTAACTTCCTGGAACATGATATTGTTCCTGAAATTTGTTGTGTCAACGGACTGCCTAAGCAACCAAAACTAAGCCCCAAAACTAAGCAACCAAAAATTTTTCATCCTCCCCTCCCTACCTTGCTTTACAGGATAAAAGCCTGGCTCATGTTGCAATAAATGAGACCTTGACGCGACTCAGACTGACTCTGTCTTTCTTTATGCGCCTGGTCTCCTTCTCCTCTCACCCCCATTGGCTCTTTCAGGAGGTGCCCCCTAGAGTCTCGCTCAATAACCTGACCCGCTGGATGGGGCAAACCATTATAATTCCCTCCCCACCCCCTTCATATATCTTCACCCTTCTCAATTAGTCTGTTTTATTTCAGTGTCGTCATCTTTTCCTCTCATTTTCAGTAGGTATTGTCAGGCACTGTGAAGTCATGAATATCAAGGCCATTTTGTGTCTGAAAGTTTGCATTGCAAGCAGTCCTACCCTTCCTTTGGCTTTTACAATCTTTCCACCACCTCTTCCACAATAGACCCTGAGCCTCAGGAAGTTTGATAGAGATGTCACAGTGCTGAACAGCCCACTGCCATTTCTTCTCAGCACTATGGTGTCTTTTGAGTCATCCCAGTGGTCACCACCATCTGAAAAAGTGAAGCTTCTCTAGACAAAAGTGAGAGTAGCATTATTATATGGGTTTGCTCATATTTTGAAAAAACTTCTTGTAAGGCAGTTTGATGGGTATAATATATGCATTTAGCCAGACAACAGCAGCTGCTACTCCCCTAGGGTTCATGACCTCCCCCACCATAGGTTTTTGACTAGATCTTCAGTACCAGGCATGCTTTCCCTCCCATGGAGCAGGCCTCCAGTCCAATTAGTGAGCAATTGGTTTCCCCCACAATTGGTGTGCCACTATTGCCCCAGTTGTCACATTTGGCCTGACTGGCCAGTCTTAGGGCTTGCAAGGTCCACTGCTGTTCACCACCGTTGATGACTTCTCTCTCCCATAGTGCTGCACACAGCCATAGCTTTTACCAGATTTCTGTCAGCTGGTTAACAGGGAGGAGGTTTCCAGCTCAGCTCCAGCTTGATTTCTCAGTGACCTGCAGCCCATAACTCTTTAATCTTGAGAGTCCAAGAACTTAAGTTAAACTCCTAAACAATAAGTCACTGATAACATAAAAAACATGGAAATATACAAGTCTTGGGTTTTGTTTTTTCTTTAATAACTTTCTTCCCTTGTCTAGGTTTCCTTCCAGTGGTTATAGAATTTGCAAGGGAGGCAGGGGTATGAGTCTCACTCCCATCACTTCTCATCTTTGATGTGGGGTTTCTCAAAGAAGAAAAGGAACAAAGGTTTTAAAGTCACTTGGGGTGCTCGCTTCGGCAGCACATATACTAAAATTGGAACGATACAGAGATTAGCATGGCCCCTGCGCAAGGATGACACGCAAATTTGTGAAGTGTTCCATATTTTTAAATAAATAAAAATATAAAATAAAATAAAATCATTTGGGGCCAGCCTGGGCTGCAGAGTGAGTTCCAGGTCAGCCTGGTCTACAGTGAGACATTACTTCAAAAAAAAAAACCACAATCCAGAATTGTGTATATTTGTTAACCTACATTGATCTCACTCTCTGATGGAGATTGTGTTTGTATTTTTCAGGATGCAGTGAGAGAGCTGGGGCCCATCTAACCCTACCAACCAACCGTAGGCCGATGGCTGAGATCCTGGCAAGAGAGGAGCCACCATAGGCATGTTGTGGAGGATCCAAATGGAACCCCGCAGAGAATGAGGGGATGAACAAGGGACCCACAGCCACAGCCATTAAATCAACACAGGATCAGCCAGTGAGACAGAAACCAACAATTTTCAACGCAAAGACCCCTAAACTCACAACCTTAAAGCAGCTTAATACTCATCCACCACGACTCAGGGAACTATGCGGAAGAGGGGGCAGAAAGATTGTGAGACCGTGGTGGGGGAGATTATCCAGAAGTATGGCACCCCTCAGTGACAACATACTAGGGCCAGGCGAACCTGGCTGAATACTAGGCTATCCATGGTCCCCTGTCACAAGGACTGATCCAGAAGACCCATGGAGGAGGAGTGGGGAGGGGAGGGCAGTGGGGAATTGGGGATAATAACTCATTGTTTGCCCACTAAATGTTGTAACTCATTATGGACAATAAAAAAAAACACTAAAAAAAAAAAAAAAAACCCACAAAAAGGTCACTTGGGATCTTTGCTAAAGTGAAGATTCTTGTGCTCCATTCCAGACATTGGTCACATCCCCAAATTGGAAACCTAGGGCTATGCAGTTTAAAAACCAAGCTCCCCCTTGCATGTTCAAGTTTGTGAATCTGGGATCCATAAAGTAGACTGAACATGCTACTCACTGTTCCCAAAATAAGCCACAAACATTTATGCAAAGGTTTTCTTTTCCTACCATCCTCTTAGCTGCCTCCCAGGCAGTGTTGTGAGGACCTCTTCACTAGGACACATTATGCCAGTCATGGTGGTGCACGCCTTTAATCCCAGCACTCAGGAGGCAGAGGTAGGAGAATTTCCATGAGTTTGAGGCCACCCTGAGACTACATAGTGAATTCCAGCTCAGCTTGGTCTAGAGAGAGACCCTACATCAAAGGAAGAGTGAAGACTGATGGGCAAGCCTGTGACACCTCCTAATGGAGGCACTGATGGAGGATTCTTGCAGGGCAGGGCGTGATGATTGGAGCAATTCAGAGGCGCCTGGTGGCTGGTTAGAAAACAGCTCTGGTCCCACCCTGAGCATCTAATTGAGCAGCAGTGGAGTCAGGCTTTGGGGACTGAGACTGTGTGAACTACTGAGACCTACAGTGAGCTCACATGCAAGTTTGGGGAACACACTTGGAGAACTAGGATTAATTTTTTTTT
>PVHP010017879.1:0-33811 GCA_004024765.1 Zapus hudsonius | reverse complement strand
TGTGGTTGGGAGGTCATAGGCCCTAGAAGGGAAGTGACTGAACATTTATGTTTATGCTAACAGATTAGTGGTGCTCTCGATTTCAGCCAGAGAACCTTCTTTTTGCAGATGGCAGTGACCACAGGGGAGCCTTAAAATTCATCAAGGTGCTGAGAAAAAGAGACAGTTGAGTGCTCAGCACTAAGCAAGGCACCTGTTTCACCCTCCAGTGCTCAGAGAACATTGTGGAAAGAGCATACGAGCCGGAGGATGAGGAGGCTTGCTTTGGAATGCTGTCTTCTGGACACAAAGTGGCCATTGCACTCATGACCTCACAGGGCCCATGAACATATTGGCATGGATAATGGAGGAAAGCCAAAAGAAACAAACAAACAAGCAAACAAAAATGGCATCAAAATTGAAGAACTTGTTGGAAAGAAAGAGTTTCAGTGGATGGAGAAAGGGGGACAAAAGAAAATAATAAGAGGGGATTATGATCAAAATACATTATGTATGTGTGTGAAAATTGTCAATAAAGTTCTAAAAACTGGCAGTACGAAAAAGGAAGACAGACCAATCAGTGTTAGGGGTGCTTTGATATACATAATAAATGGTGTTCATCAGGAGTTAAAGGCAGGGGAGCCATGGGAAGAAGTAAGGAAGAAAGAGGAAGTCTGGTTTAGCATACCTATGAATGTGGCCTAAGACAAAATAATAGGCTTGCTTAAAGCATTGCAAGGTTTTTTTGGCATTCTCTTTATTTTATTTTTTATTTATTTATTTGCAAGCAGAGAGAGAGAGAAAGGGAGAGGGAGACAGAGAGAGAGAGAGAGAGAGAGAGAGAGAGAGAGAGAGAGAGAGAGAGAGAGACAGAGACAGAGAGACAGAGAATGGGCACACCAGGGCCTTCAGCTGCTGTAAATGAACTCCAAATGCACTTGTCACTTAGCGCATCTGGCTTTACTTTGGTACTGGGAAATAAGGAATAAAACCCAGGTTGTTAGGCTTTGCTGAGCCATCTCTCCAGCCCTATTTTTTTGGCATTTTCTTTTGTACCTTAATCACATTGTTCTCAAGTGTGAACTTTGCAGATAACAGCATCATGCCCACAATGCCAAGAGGTTGGATACACCAGTAAGGTGAGGAAGATAAGGTACAGCTGTCTGAGCAAGTTCAAAGGACATCCCAGAGTGAGGTTTGTTTGGCTTTCTCAGTGTTTGGAGCCAAGGCATGCAGAGAACAGGTGAGAAACCATGAAAAGCATGCAGAGGTCAGAGGCTGGAGCATCACTTGAGCTGTTTAGACTTGATCTCATAGGACATAGAGACATTTTATCCAGGAAATGATGTAAAACAATATGCAGAAAATCACTCTGGTGCATGACAGAGACTGGGTTAGATGGAGCTAGTTTTTATGTGCTCCCAAGTACACATTCTCTAGTCTTTTAATAAAACCTGCTCCTTCCCCTGTGCCTAGTCAACAGTGTTTGTCAGGACTCAGTGAGGTAAGTGACAGGAAGAGCCTATCCTGGAACATTGGTCTCTTTTAGCTGAGACCATGAGAAGAATTCACTGGAACCCTGAAACTTAGCTGCTTGATTCACCATCTGCACCTGTGGAACCTGACCGAGAAAGAGCCACACACAGGTATCTCCACAAGGATGAGGCAACAGAGACCTCCAACTATGCTATGCTCTACCCTGGACTGAGCTGTCCCTGAACCTTCAGACTTATGTATGTCCACTAAGTCGAGCACCCACTCACTAGCAACCCAAGGATTCCTAACTCATGCAATTGTGTGGCAGGACCAATCAGAAAGCTACTAGAATAGTCCAAATGAGAGCTGATAGGAGCCTAAGCCAATGCAGCAACAGTAAGAAGAAGAAAATAGTGACAAAAATGAAAGCCGCTAAGAAGACAGAAACCTAAGAATTTGTGACCAATTGAATGTGACTAAATGGAGGAAACTATCTAGAATGATCCTCAGGGTTTGGCTTAATTGATATTCAGCAATATAGAGGATAGTTATAGAGAAGGATGGAAAGTGAGAGGACTAAATTTGATTGCAGTTATGTTGACATAAAGATGTATGTAGGCAGTTTGATAATGATTCCAAAAGTCAGAAGTGAAGTTGGGATGAGCTTGGGATTGGAAATAACCAATGTGGCTTGCAAATCCTGCAACATGGGACAAATATTACATACTCACAGATCCCAAGGTGGAAATAACCAATGTAGCTTGCAAATCCTACAACACAGGACAAATCTTAGATATTCACAGACCCCAAGGTGGAAATAACCAATGCATAGGAACCAAAAATAACTGCTTCTCCGAAAGAGTACCATTTGTATTTTTGGTATCATAATTCTTATCTATGCAGAACTGTTCAGGACATTGCTGAATCCTTAACACCTCCAGATACTACACTCTGAATGGTAGTCACCTTCCATCTTTAGCCAATGGAGCAACTAGAAATACTCAGATACAGCTTGAAGCATTCCCCTGAAGGACATCTTCCATAACCAGGTGAGTCATGTGCTAGCTTGGGAGTTGCCTTCTACTACTACAGTATTCATATACATATAGATAAAAGAGCTTGCCTGTAAGTACAAATAATAAAAATGGATGTAATTCTGAAGGAACCAGGATGACAGGGCCTGCTTGCCTCTCTCCCCACCCCCACTCTTTATCTCCTCTCCCAAATAGGCATAGCCTCGGCCTCATACATGCTGGAATTCAGAGCAAGTCACTCCAGCCAGCTCTGCTGGTCTGTTCAGTTCTTAGAACTCCAGACCCATGCTCAGGAATTCTGTATAAGGTGGCCACCTTCATCTCATGTACCACCTAAGAAGCATCATCTTCAATTGTGGAAAAAAATGACCATCTGTGTACTTTGCTAGAACACATATCTAACTGTGTATCTGCAGGTAGACATCCAGAAGATGATGGACCATTTATACCATCTTTGAATATCATTCAAAACTAACCAATATGACAGCACTCTTTGAAAGTTAAATTCTAGTGATATAGAGTTCTATGCCCCACACACTCAAATAACATGTTCAGTGGGATTTGTAATCTCTATCATGATGAATACTCAAAAGACATTCCTGAAGTGTGCCGTGATCGGCTCCTTGATTCAATGAGTAATAGGTACTTCTCAGACTAATTTGAAAGCTTTCATTTTTTTTGACAAGCTCTTTAATTTGCACAGTACTATGAATTACCGTGTATGTAAACATAGCAATTTGATTAATTAAATATATTAAATAAAATGCATTGAATGCACACTGTTTTCTATACTTGCCCTTGAGTGAGAATCTCTCAGAAATTAACTTGTCTTTATCTTTGAAACAGAAGCAGCAGGAGGCTGATTTTTTTTCCTTCCATATCTGCTGTGATAGCCTAGGAGGGGGGAAAAAGTGAGGAAAGAGGAAAAGCGTGAGTGTCGCAGGCTCTCTGTGCCCTGTCTACACCAGCTAAAGGAACCTATGCAGGCTAAGAAGGAAAAAGAAAAACAAATACTCGTGTTTCAAGATCCTTGTGAGCAGCCTACATCTGGGCAGCGTTTCATGGCATTCTCGTGTGGTTTTCAAATTGAGCAACTTCTGCATGTGAGTAGTTTTTATTCTCCTTCCCAAACCATTACCATGGAAACACAAGACAGGAGGTAGAAAAGTGTCTCCAACAGTCTTTCATCCATCATCTTTGCTAGCGTGTGTCCTGCAGGGCAACGGGGAGACAAGTGGATGGTACCTGCTCCGCATTGTGGAAGGAAGAGAGGAGGTGGTGGACTTCCTCTGGACTATTGCTTCCAGGCCAGGGACTGCTTATGTGCTGAGTCTTTAACCAGACAGAAGAATGGCTTCGAGAGCAGTGGAGAGGGTTGGCAACTCTTTGGTCCTTATGTCTATTTAAAAATTGAAAGGAGGCACAAATGTAGGTTTAGAAAGATGCTTTTGATGCCTGCCCAGCAATCTCCTTCAAAGAAGGCTGTGTTTTCTTTTTATTCCAGTGTCTCCCTCAAAGTCCCAGGATGCACTTTGTCCTGCTCTGGGCAGACTCCCAAGTGGGATAAGCTGCCACTTGGCAATGATCTCAGCCACAAGGAAAGCTTCCTGTGAGTTAAAAAAGCCAAGGCTACTTTTAAACACGCCTCAAAAGTAAGCAAATGGGCTTAATGCTGTTTTGTTATATCACATAGCCGAAATGTAATTCTCCTCATTAGACAGAGAAAACTAGTATTGTCAAGGCTTGTTTTATTTATTAAATTGTTAACAAAAGCTAATGATATTATCAGTCCTGCCATTACTCTTATAGCACTATTGTAGTTATTACCAGTAGGATGCCCTTTTTTGTTCGTGGTTAGCTATAATGATTAATTTTGCTTTAATTGTCAAGAACACCAGATATTCACAAAATCAAGGTACTTGCCAGAGATTACCTCATGAGGAAAATGGTAGAACAGCAGAGACGTTTTTCTATGGCAGCACTGTGTACCCATGGTTCTCAAACTTCAGCACACAGCCAGCCTCACCAAAACTCGATGGGAAGATCATACTGCTGAGGACACCATTACTTCAGTTGCAGGACACTGAGAAATCAAGCTGGAACTGAGCTGTAAGCCTCCTCCCTGCTAGCTAGCTGTCATAGTGCTGGTGTTATGCAAGCTGCCAGTGGAGAAAGTCATCAACAGTCTCAACCACTGGACCAGTGGTGTACCCTACAAAATACGCAAGTCACCGGCTGTTGCGGTCAGCTTTCTAGTTGCTGCGCAGAAAGAACCCAAACAAAAGTGGCTTGTAGAGGAATGGGTTTATTAGGTTTATGGACTCGAGGGAAGACTCCATCCTGGCAGGGAAAACGATGGCATGAGCAGAGGGCTGGACATCACCTCTGCCACAGCACTGCAAACAGCGGCAGGAAGGTGTGCCAAATACTGGCAAGGGGAAGCTGGCTTATAACCCCATAAGCCCGCCCCTGACAACACAGCTTCATCGAGGTTGTAAAACCCAAACTGCCATCAGCTGAGGATCTCTCAGAACACATTCATTTGTTTGTGGGGGACACCTGGATCAAGCCATGACACCAGCTAAGCAAGATGTGCCCACTGGAGCATGGCTGTATAAGGAAAACCAACTGCTTTCTGACTGCATCTGAGGCCTGTTCCATGAGAGCTTAGTCATGCCTGACACTGAAAACCTAGTCAGAGGCCTATGACTAGGGAGGCCAAGCTAATATTGCTGATAAGTGAAATGAACATGTTGTACTCATCAAACTGTCCTCTAACAATTGATGTTTATGCCCATAGATTACCACTACTCTCACTTTTGTTTAGAGAGGCTTCTTTTTGCAATTCTCTGTTTTCTGAGGAGGCTCAAAACTCATCCTAGTGCCAGGAATAAGTGATTCTGTGGTGCTCAGCACTAAACGATACAGCTACAGCACCACCCATAAGGCTCAGGTCCCACTGGGGAAGAGGGGGCAGAAACAGTGTAAAAAGAGCCAGAAGTTGCAGGGGAGTCTTTGGAACAGTGTCATCTGGACATAGCAGGGTTGTTGCATCCATGACCTCCCAGTGATTGTCACTATCTGTACAGGACCTGAATGATACTGGGCCCATCAACATTCTGCAGTTCCACCGTGTCATTCTCAAAGTCCCAGGATGTGTGATCCTGCTTGTCCTGCTCTGGGCAGACTTCTGTGTGGGATAAACTTCCACTTGGTTATTGGCAGCTATTGGTTGCTGGTAGAACAAGAGAAATTTTCTAAAGTGGTGTAGCCACTGATCAATTGAGCATGTTCTGCTAAATAATCCCTCACCCACACTCATTTAGGTAACCCTAATTAAACTCAGTGGGTCACACAAATACCCAAGAAGAAAAAAGAAATCAAAATAGAAGAGAGACTAGGGGCAAAGAAGGGGCTCCAGATGGAGAAAGGGGAGAATAGAAGGTAATAGGAGAGATTATGGTCAAAATGCATTACATATGTATTCAGATGTTACCAATGAAAAAATTAATATCTAGAGGCCTTATTAAAACAACCATAGAGCCCAGACCAGAGTTTCTTCTCAATACTTCTGGAATACCTTACGGAATTTAAAATGAGGAATTATTTATTTTGGCTCATTTGGTTTTAGAGGTCTTAGTGCACCATGGCTGGCTCCATTACTGCCAGCACATGGTGAGGTAGGATATGATGGCAAGAGTGTGGGGCAGAGACAGGAAATAGGGGGAAAGGGAATACAAGAAGGTTCCAGAATAAGATATGATCCCCAAAGAAATACCCTCTCAGTGACCTACCTCCTACTTTTCACCATCGTCCAGTGATGTTATCATATTATGACTCCACCCAGAGATTAATGCACTCGTCAGGTCAGAAGGCTACTGATCACTGGCTCTGGAAATGCCATCACTCCCACCCCCACATGGTGGGCTTTACTAATCACATTCGTGTTTCTCAATCTAATTAAACTGGCAGGATGAACCGTCACAATACATTTGGGGTAGGACTCAAAATTTTGCATTTTTAACAAGTGCCTGTGTGATATTGATGTTGTGGTTAAATAACTACTGGAATATTAACTGCATGCATACCTATTATTTTACTTTTCTTTGAAGGCTGGCTTCCCTGTATTATAAATAAATAAATAAATAAATAAATAAATAAATAAATAAATAAATATACACCAGAGAACTGATCATTACTCCCTAGCATTACTTTCTCTAATGTAAAGTCTGGAGATATAAGTACACTATGGATTCACACTAAATGTGGGAAATTGGTGGGTAATGAGACATTATCAAAACTTAATATCCCTGAAAAAAATTAATATCCCTGAAGCTTAACAATCACACTGATTCAGATTGCAATGATAGGATATGCCAATAAAAGGTGTTACTATTGGAAAGTCTCTTAGGGAATGCATAGTTACCCCCAAAACAATGATATTGTATATCCTTATTACAATAAATTTTTATCTTTTAAGGGGAATATTAAATATCATATGTGGTGGTTTGAATCAGATGACATCCATAAATGATGTATTTTGAATGCTTGGACCCCAGCTGGTAGCAATTTGGGAGGTGGAGCCTTGCTAGAGGAGGTGTGCTGTTGTTGGGGGATTCCTTTGGGGTGTTATAGTCAGCTCCCCGTTGCCTGAGCCTAGCTCACTCTCTTGCTGTGGTTTTTCATCTGCTTTGGCAAGACATCATGTTCAGCTTCTGCTCTACTGTGTGTCCCCTGCCGTCATGAAGCCTGCCCTTGACACTGTAAGCCAAAATAAACTCTTTTCTCCCATCAGCTGCTTTTGGTCAAGTGTTTTGACCCAGTAATTTGAAGGTAATTATGACTTCATCTAAAGTCTAATAAAATGGGTAAATAACCAAAAGAAAACATGTCATTTTGTATTTTTTATAAGAGATGTATTTTCTTCTATGTCTTTTAGGCTAATCATTATTAAACTTCTGAAGATATCCAAATTCTCAGAGCTAGTTTTTTTTTTCAGTGTAGTTGCTTTATGAAAGGGAAAGAATTCTGATTAAACAGCCTTAAGACTTCTTCAAACTCTGAAATATAATTTAATAGCATGCTGGATCAAATATCAGTTTCATTCTTATTAATTTGTATTGCACATTGCAGAACCCACAAACTCCATAGGAAATTGGTTATATGAAATATTTTTGAATAAACATATATAAAACCATAACCGCATATTTGTAGAAATGTAAACAATGGGTGCATAACTCTATTTTCAGAATGAACACCCACATGCACTAACATGGGTCAAGAAATAGAACATTGCCACCTCCCAGAAGCTTCTACCTTGGGTCTCCTCTCAGCCACGTTTTCTCTTGAGGTAACCATTTCTCTGATTCCCATCACAATTGATTCCTTTTACTTTGTTGTCTTTACAGTACTGGGACTCAAACTCAAGGTCTCCCACATGCAACCACTGAGCTATTTATAGCCTTGGTTTTCATTTCACTATTGTTCAAACCTTAGAAAATCTTTGTATCTGGCTTCTGTCACGCAGTAGTATGTTTACAAAGAGATCTCTTCCACAGGGAAAGCAGTCATAGTTCACACTTGAGTAATAGAATATTCTACTGACTTGACATTCACAACGTTTGAAATCCTTTCTGCTTTTAAAGAACGTTTGAATTGTTTCTAATTTACGGTTCTTACAAGTCATACTTCTGTGAACATGCTATATGTTTCTTTTACCCTTCATACAGTCTTACCCAAGAGACATAGTACATGCCCAGCTCTAGTAAATATTGTCCAGCAGCTGACAACATACTGTCAAAGGTTCCTCTTTTCCACAATGCACATGAAAGTGCCATGCATCCTTTCCAGAGTAGGCATGTCCTTCATCTTAAGTTTATCCATCAGGCATAGGGTGCCGTCTTGTAATTTTCATTTTCATTACCACTGTTCCTTCATATGCTAACTGCACACTTAGTATTCTCTGTTGTTGAAGACCCTATTTAACTGGGGGTTCTTTTGTTTTTCCAGTTGGGTTAGGCTTTGCTCATTTTTCTACTGATTTCTATGTCTCTGTTATTTATTCTTGGGAATTTTGAAGTATATTTTGGATATAAATTTTCTGTCAGTTATACTTCACAGTGATTCTTTGCCCGCCTTTTCATCCTCTTTCCAGATGCTTTTGAGAGTGAGAAGGGCTTAATTTTAATGCAATCCAATTTAGGTTATGATTTATGCATTCTATTTGTCATCTTTGCCTAGCCCAGTGTCAGGAAGATAATCACAGTTTGCTTCAATGAACTTTACTGTTTACCTTCCACATTTCAGTCAACAATCCATCCATAGTTAATTTTAGCCTATGATATGAGATAGAGGTGGGTATTTCTTATTTTGTTTTCACTGTGGATGTACAGTTGACTAAAGACCCTATTTTTTTTTATTCACCACAAAGACACTTTCTTGAGCACATATGTGGATCTGATCTTTTCTTTTTCTTTTTCTTTTGTTTGTCTTTCAAGGTAGGGTCTCACTCTAGCCCAGACTGACCTGGAATTCACTTTGTAGTCTCAGGCTGACCTTGAACTCATGGCCATCCTCTTACCTCAGCCTCCTGAGTGCTGGGATTAAAGGTGTGTGCCACCACACCTGGCAGGATCTGTTCTTTGTGAAGGGAGAAGGGCCGACTCCTATTTTAAGCATTATATTGTCTTCATTACTCTGGCTTCATGGTGAGTTTAGACACCAGCAAATGTAAGCTCTCCAGATTTCTCCTTCTGAGCTATGGCCCTTTCCATTTCCAGTCAGATTTGAGAATCAGCTTCTCATTTTCAGGAAAAATAACAATCTGGTATCATTTTATTTGTCATTGTGATAGGTTAATAGATATTTGAAGTAACTGACATATTAGTTATAATAAATCTTCTAAGACATTAATATACTATTTTCCCCTATTTATTTAGACAAAAAATATTTCAAAATGGCTATGAGATTCTTGGATGTTTCCAATACAAAGAAAAATAAATACCTAATACGCTACACCATGTATCAACTGAAAAAAAAATATTAAAAAATAAAATTATCAGTAAGAAGCCAATAATTTAAGTCTTCTTTAATGACTTTCAATGACTTGAATTTTGTCATTTTCTGTTTTGAAAATATTTTTGTTTACTTGCAAACAGAGAGAGAGAGAGAGAGAGAGAGAGAGAATGGAAACAGGCATCATGCTGGGGCCTCTTGCCACTGCAAACAAACTCCAAAAGTATAAATGTATGCACTACTTTGAGCATCTGGCTTACATGAGTACTGGGGAATGGAACCTGGCTGTCAGGCTTTGCAAGCAAGAGCCTTCTCTCCAGCCCCTGTTTTGTGGTTTTATATATAGGATGGATATAAAACTACCAACAGGCCCACCTCTCCCTCTACTGGGTATCTACCCTCAAGTTTTCACACATCAGCGCAGAGACATCTGCTCAACCATGTTTATAGAAGTTCAATTCATAATTGCTTAGAATTGGAATCAACCCAAATACCCATCACTGGACAAATGGATATCAAAGTTGTGGTACATTTACACGATGGCATTCTACTCAGCTGAAAGGAAAAATGACATAATGAAATTTAAAGAAAAGTTGATGAACTTACAATTTTTTTGGTCAATTTAGTGCAAAGTTTTTGTGGTTATATGCTATTATAAATGGTATGTTTAATTTCTATTTTCTAGTCTCAAAGGATCTTATGGGAATAGAATTGATTTGCATATGATCATCTTGAATTTAGCAATATAGTTCAGGTTTAAAACAGGTTGGATCATTTAAAATCAAATTAAGGACATTCACTATATTCCTAATTTGCCAAATTCCTTTATTTATTTATTATAATATTTTGTAATATTATTTTTTAATTTTGTAATAATTTAATAATTAATTAATTAATTATTGTAATAACTATTTATTGCAATAATTATAGGATTTTCTCCTTTATTTGGTTACAGTAGTTAACACTGATTTTTGAATGTTAAGCAACCTTACATCTTAATATAAACCCAATTGTTTGAGGTCTATTATTTTTTAACATAGATGGCTTAAACTTGTTATTTTTGTAGTTAAGTTTGAGGGAAACTGATAAAAATTTTACCAACTTTGAGTGTCAAAATCATATTAGCCTTACAGAATTAGTTGAAAAAAAGGAGGGTGCCCTGGAATGAAACCTTACAGGACTGGAGGGTTCCTTGTTAGTAAGTTTAGAATTCCAAATTATTTCATTTAATAGTTGGATCTTTCAGTCATTTATGATTCTAGAAACAATAATTTCATCTGAATGTTCAAATTGATTGTCATTAAATTGCTTATAATGTCACTTTATTCTTATAAAATATGTAGGATCTATAATGACATCTTTGTATCTGTTTTTGTAGGATTTTGTGTTTATTCTTGTTTTTCCTTGCTTAGAATGTACTGATGATGAGTCTTTTCATAGCTTCAACTTCCTTCAAAGATTATTGTAAAACTTGTAAGTTATTCTAAACACAGAAGGAAACGCAAGCCAGGACTGCTGGGCCCTCCAGGGACCACTGTGACCTCTCTTTTCATTGATTGACTGCCCTCAGCTTGAGACACTGTCTGGTAAGTGCCAACTTAATGACATTGCCCCAAGGCCTGTGCTGGACAAGATGTCCTTGTGGAACACAAGCCCAGAGTGTGGCTATGGGGAAAGTGGCCACTTTGCCTTCTGCCTCACCAATGCCAGCCTTTGGAACTTACTGGGTCACTGAGCCTAGAAAAACTGTTGGAATGAGGCTGTGGTTTTCTTTTCTTTTTATTTTTTTTATAATCCATAATGAGATACATTTAATGAACAAATAATGAGTTGTTATCCCCAGTTTCCCAATGTCCCTCTTCCCTATCCCCAATCAGCTGGGTATCCTCCTCCATGAGCAGTCTGTATCAGTCCATGGGGGTAGGAGGTTATGGATAGCCTAAGAGTCAGCCTGGTTCCACCTGCCTTAGTATGATGTTACTGAGGGGGGCGATGTCTCTGGATATTCTCCCCCACCATGGCTCTTACAATCTTTCTGCCTCCTCTTCCACTCAGTTCCCTGAGTCATGGTGGGTGAGTATTAAGGCTGCTTTATTGATGAGGTCTTAGGGGTCTCTGTACATCTGCTTTAGGTTGTGTTGAAAATCGATGGTGTCTGTATGGTTTATCCTGTGTTGACTGATTGGCTGTGGTTATGGGTCTCTTGTTTATCCCATCATTCTCTGTGGGGTTTCATATGGATCCTCAAGGAAGGTCTGGTGTGACTCATATCTTGCCAGGATGACATTGGTAGGATTGGAAGAGTCACAGCTCTCTCTACACCTTCTGAAAAATACAAACAGAATCTCCATCGGTGAGATCAGTATAGGTTAACTGAGATACACATTTCTGTATTAGCTGGATTCTATTGTTAGTAGCCTCTTTGTAAATCACTTGTAAATTGTATTTCTCTTTGGGGTCCCAAGATTTTGGTTCCCAGTGCATTTTGTCCTGAGTCCCCAGTTCCAGTTAAGGGCTCCACCTCACTGACTGGATTAGTTGGCCAAATTAAAAGCTGTTGAGTGCCTTCCTCAGGCTTTGGCTCCTCCATTGCATTGCTCCTTTCTTGGTTTGCTGTTCTCTCCCAGTAGGAAGTGTGCTCAGCCTAATCATGGCAGCCGACTGTGTTTCATGTCGATGGTCTTTGTTTACTACAGCTGTCATTGACCAGCTTCCCCTGGCAGCTTTTGCAGTGCCTTGCAGCACTGCACTGACTACCATTTGGGGCCTGGTTAAGATTCTGGACCTCTCAAGGTCTCTCAATGCTGATAACTGGATTACTATGGGTTCTTCAGCAACAGTTTCCTACTTCAGGCCTAGGGTGGGCATTCAAGAGCTTTGAGAGAATCCTGTCTTGTTTTTGGGACATCATGGCTCATTTTGTTCAACAGCTCAGTGAGGGAAGGAGCCAATGACTGGAACCAGGAGTTGACAGACTGGTCCATTTTTCATAGACTTAGACTCTCTCCCCTTCTATTCATGGTCTGTCTTGCCAGACTACGCACCCTACATGCTCAGTAGGTTACAGTATGCAAGTGAGGATTTTATGATTTTGAAACCATTTTGATTTAGCCTCCTGCTTAAGTTATCCCCCTTCCCCCATACCTTACCCCTCTTCCATAAACTCTAACTTCTCTCAATTGGTCTGCATAGAGTTTACGATTAACCTGGTTAGGAACCGCTTTTGAGGGAGAATATGTGGTGTTTGACTCTCTGTTCTTTTGAGAGATCGCTTAGTAGGATCTGCTCCAAGTCAGACCAAGTTTCTCTAGATTTTGATATGCCATTTTTCCTTTCAGCTGAGTAAAATTCTATCGTGTAAATACACCATAGTTTTGTTAACCATTCCTCCATGGATGGGCATTTTGGTTGATTCCAATTCTTGGCTATCATGAATTGAGCTGCTATAAACATGGTTGCACAAATGTCTCTCTCCTGAGAAGTGATATCTTGGAGAAAATGCCTAGTAGAGGGATAGCTGGGTCCATTGATAGCTCTATGTCCATTCTGTTTAGGAGTCTCCACAGTGTTTTCCAAAGTGGTTGAACAAGCTTGTAATCCCAGCAGCAATGAATGAGGGTTACTTTTTCCCCTGCATCCTCACCAGCAATTATTGTTGTTGTTGTTTTTCATGACTGCCATTCTGACTTGAGTAAGGTGGAATCTCATTGTGGTTTTTACTTACATTTCCCTGAAGCTTAAGGATGCTGAGCACTTTCTCAAGTGAGTAAAGGTCATATGTGTTTCTTCCTCTGTGAATTCTCTGTTGAGATCAGTGCCCCATTTGGTGAGGGGGCAGTTTGAGTTTTTTGTTATTAATATTTTTGAGTTCTCTGTAGGTTCTGGAAATTAGGCCTCTGTCTGAGTTGTAGCTGGCAAAAATCATCTCCCAGTTTGATGGGGGTCTATTGGCTCTGAGTATGGTATTTTTATCTGTACAGAAGATTTTGAACCTGATCAGGTCCCATTGGTTAAGTGAATGTTTCACTTCCTGAGCTACTAGAGATTTGCTCAGGAAGTTTTTCCCTACTCCTATCTCATGTAGGGTTCCTCCTATTTTTACTTCCAGAGTGTTCAGGGTTACATGGTTAATATTGAGGTCTCTGATCCATTTGGAGTGGATCTATTTTCATTTTTTACACATGTTTATCCAATTTGTCCAGCATCATTTATTGAAGATGCTATCTTTAGCCCAGCATACATTGTTGGCACCCTTGTCAAAGACCAAGTAGCTGAAGTTACTTGCATTAAAAGCTGGGTCTTCAATTCTATTCCACTGGTCTGTCTGTCTGTTTTTCTACCAGTACCATGCTGTTTTAGTTACTATGGCTTTGTAGTATGTTTTAAAGTCAGGCATGGTGATACCTTCTGCGTAAGTCTTTTTGCTCAGAATAGTTTTAGCTATCCGAGGTCTTTTGCCCTTCCAAATAAATTTTGAGATTACTTTTTTTCTATGTCTGTGAAGAAAGAGGTTGGGATTTTTATTGGCATAGCATTGAAACTGTAGATCACTTTTGGCAGGATTGCCATTTTTACTATATTCATTCTCAATATCCATGAGCATGGAATGTCTTTCCATCTTATCACATCCTCCTCTATTTCCTTCTTGAGTGTTTCAATAATTTCCTTATATAAGTCGTTCACAACCTTAGTTAGTGATAGTCCAAGGTATTTGATTTGCTTTGAGGTTATAGAAAACAGGACGGGTTCTCTGATGTCTTTTTCTGAAAGTTTGTATTCCACATATAGAAAGGCTATTGGTTTTTGTGTGTTAATCTTGTCTCCTGCCACTATGTTGAAGGCATTGATCACCTTCAAGGGTTTACTGATACTATTCTTTGGGTCTGGTATATAAAAGATCATATAATCTGCAAAGAGCGATAGTTTAATTTCTTCCTTTCGGATTTATATCGCTTTTATGCCCTTCTCCTGTCTTATAGCTTGGGCTAGAACTTCAAGCACTATGTTAAAGAGCAGTGGTGAGAGCAGACACCCCTGTCTTGTCCCTGAATTAAATGGGAACTCCTGAGTCGTTCCCCATTGAGAATGATTCGTGCTTTAGGAGATCTGTGTATTGTCTTTATTATGTTGAGGTATAGGCTATCTATGCCTATTCTTTCCAGGGTTTTGAACATGAATTGGTGTTGAATTTTGTCAAAGGCCTTTTCAGCATCTATTGAGATGACTATGTGGTTTTTGTGGGTGAGTCTACTAATGTGGTGAATTATATTTATCAACTTGCATATGTTGAACCATCCCTGCATCATTGGGATGAAGCCAAGTAGGTCAGCGTGGAAAATATTTTTCATGTGGCTTTGTACTCAGTTTGTTAGGACATTTTTTAAGGATTTTTGCATCTAAGTTCATCAGGGATATGGGTATGTAGTTTTCTTTTCTTGTTACATCCTTGCATGGTTTAGGAATTAGGGCGATGCTAGTTTCATAGATGGAGTTTGGAAGCCTTCCCTCTTTTTCTATGTCCCTAACAAGCTTCAGAAAGACTGGTTTCAGTTCTATGATGAAGGTTTGGTAGAATTAGGCTGAGAAACCATCCAGTCCTGGGCTTTTCCGTTTGGGGAGGTTCTTGATTACGTTTTCAATTTCTGTGGATGCGATACATTTATTAGCATCTTTATCTGCTCTGGGCTAAACTGTGGTAGTTGGTAGGTGTCTAAAAATTTATCCATTTCTTCCAGGTTCTCTTATTTTTTTGAGTAGAGGTTTTGGAAGTATGACTTGATGATATTCCAATATCTTCGGGGTCTGTTGTGACTTCTCCCTTGTCATTTTTTGTTTTGTTGATTTGGGGCTTCTCTGTTCTTCATTTGATTAGATTGACCAGGGGTTTGTCAATTTTACTGGCTTTTGCAAAGAACCATCTCTTTGATTTATCTATTGTTAAATTGTTTTCTTTGTTTCCAGTTCATTAAACTCTGCTCCGATCTTTTTGTTTGTTTGTTTGTTTTTTATTGTCCATAATGAGTTACATTATTTAGTGGGCAAACAATGAGTTGTTATCCCCAATTCCCCTATGCCCCCCCCCTCCGATCTTAATTATTTCCCTTAGTCTTGAGCTCCTAGGGTTGAACTTTTTCATCTGTTCTAATGACCATAGGAGGGAGGATACATGGTTGAGTTGAGATCTCTCTGTCTTTGTTATGAAGGCATTTAGTGCAATGAATTTCCCCCATAGGACTGCCTTCATTGTGTCCCACAAGTTCTGATATGATGTGCCATCATTATCATTTGTTACTAGGAAATTCTGAATTTCCTGTCTGATTTCTTGTATGACCCAGTAATTATTCTAGAGCAAATTGTTTAGACACCAGAAGTTGTTGAAGTTTCTGAATTTTCTCCCATTGTTGATTTCTAGCTTTAAAGCATTGTGATCTGATATGATGCAGGGGATTACATCAATCTTCCTAAATTTTTTGAGGGAAGATTTATGACCTAAGAACATGGTCAATTTTGGAGAAGGTTCCATGTGCTGCTGAGAAGACTGTATATGGAATTGTCTTGGTTTGATCCAGGTGTCCCCCACAAACAAATGAATGTGTTCTGGGTAATCAATCCTCAGCTGATGGCAGTTTAGGTTTTACAAACTCGATGGAGCTGTGTTGTTGGGGGCAGGCTTTTGGGGTTTATAAGCCAGCTTCCTCTTGTCAGTATTTGGCACACCTTCCTGCCACTGTTTGCAGTGCTGTGGAGGAGGTGATGTCTACCCCTCTGCTCATGCCATCATTTTCCCTGCCAAACTGGAGTTTCCCCTTGAGTCCATAAGCCTAATAAACCCATTCCTCTACAAGCTGCTTTTGTTTGGGTTCTTTCTGCACAGCAACTAGAAAGTACAACAGTTTTGGTACCAGAGAGCTGGGTCATCTGTTGCAGCTAGAACCCTGATTCCGTGGCTTTGGCATTTTGGAATTGATATGTAGGAAGAATAAGGATGGAACAGAAGCCTTGTCCTAAGAGGCGCCTTGCAGTGCTGTAAGTACAGCATGATGGAGCATTCTTGTCAGAGATACAAGACCTGCATGTAATGAGAACTATGGACTGTGAAGTTTGGCTTATGAGGGTGAGAAAGAACTTTGTCAGAACTGTGCCAGAAGCAGTTTGTGTGAGAGGCTTGGTGCGTTCTGCCTGCCTGTGTCCTAGAAACCTGTGCAGGATTGCTTGACGTAAAGATAGATTGGTGTGAGCCAATGGAGATGGCACAGAAAGAAAGAACTTTGGTTTGAAACTGCTGCCCTTTCACCTGCAATTGTTTGAGATATTACAACCATTTAGATTGGGCCAGTTGGTCTGCATTGGAACAACAGGAAGAATGCAGATTCTTTGAAGTAAGGGGCCTGAATGCTCTGTCCCCACCTGGATTAAAAAGTTGGTAGCCCAACTTGTTCTGTTGTATAACAAATGCAAGAAGAGAAGGTCATTGAATTTGCAACAGTTTTGAAAAATAGCCATTGGCAATGTGAAGCAGGTGTGCTAGGTTGCCTGCATGGAGCCCGATGGAGCCATGAGGATGAACTGTGGGTTGCAATGGAGACCCAAAGAATTCCAAGATAATGGATGGGTGCCAAGGCAAGCTGCCAGCACCGGATGAAGTTTTCCCAGTCTGTGAGTAGCCAAGCTGGAGGGGCAGAATCGGATCTCCAAAAGACTTGTTATTAGTTAGAATCATTGAACTTGGAGTTAGAGATTGACGGTGCCCTGCTTGTTTTAAATCTTGTGTTGGTTCATTCTGTTTTTGCTGTGCCTCATGTTTTGCAGTGTGAATGTTCTGTGCCATTACGTGCTTATTTTTGGTATTATGGCTCAGTTGAAAGCTGTGGGGACTTAAAAAGAGTTGAGCTGAACACATTGTATTTACATCATGTATAATTATTAGTTTGTAGGGGCCAAGGGCAGACTGTCATGCTTTGATCCAGGTGTCCCCCACAAACAAATGAATGTGCTCTGCGTAATCGATCCTCAGCTGATGGCAGTTTAGGTTTTACAAACTCGAAGGAGCTGTGTTGTTGGGGGTGGGCTTATGGGGGTTATAAGCCAGCTTCCCCTTGCCAATATTCGGCACACCTTCCTGCCGCTGTTTGCCTAATAAACCCATTCCTCCACAAACTGCTTTTGGTTGGGTTCTTTCTGCGCAGCAACTAGAAAGCTGACTGCAACTGGAATGTTCTGTAAATGTCTGTTATCCCTAGCTGGTCTATGGTGCTGTTGAGCTCCATTATCTTCCTTCTGACCTTTTGTTTGGAAGATCTGTCTAGGGATGACAGTGGAATGTTAAAGTTTCCTACTATGATGGTGTTGGTGTCTATATCTGTTTTGTTTTTGAGCAATGTATGCTTTATGAAATTAGGAGCCCTTGCATTAGGTGCATACATATTTAAGATAGTGATGTCGTCCTGTTGGATTGTTCCCTTAATGAGTCGGAAGTGGCCATCTTTGTCCTTTTTTATTGATTTTGGTTTGAAGTCTATTTTGCCAGATAGTAGAGTAGCTACACCCACATTTTTATTATTTCCACATGCCTGGAAAATTGTTTTCCATCCTTTTACTCTTAGTAGGTTACTGTCTTTAGCAATAAGTTATGTTTCTTGAAGGCAACAGATGGAAGGGTTCATTTTTCTGATCCACCCTGCTATCATGTGTCTTTTTATAGGAGAGTTAAGACCATTTACATTCAAAGTTATAGCTGTGAGGTTTGCTTTGAGCCCTGCCATGTTGAAGTGACTATAGGAATTGATACCTGAGCTGTTGTTGTTATCTTTTTGGTGTTACCATGCTTGTTCTCTGTTCCTTTCCTGGGGTCGGTAGCTTGTTTCATCTGCATGGAAGATGTCACGTAGTATCTTCTGGAGGTTTGGTTTTGTGTTCAAGTAGTTGTATAGCTGGATAATTTCATGGAATACTTTCATTTCTGCATCTATTATGATGGATAACTTTGCTGGGTATAGCAGTCTAGGTTGAAATCCGTACTTCTTTAGGCCTAGAATAGCTTTATTCCAAGCTCTTCTGGCTTTTAAGGTCTCTATGGAGAAGTCTACAGTGAGTCTGATTGGTTTGCCTTGTAGCTGATGAGTTTCTTTTCTCTCGCTGCTCTAAAGACTCTTTACCCACAATGTTTGGCATTGTAATTAGGATATGTCCTGGAGAAGTTCTCCTTTGGTCCAATTTATTTGGTGTCCTGCGTGCTTCTTGTAATCCTATGGGATTTTCTCTTGAAAGGTAAGGAAAGTTTTCTTGAATAATTCTGTTGAAAATATTTTCTATGCCCCCTAGCCTGGTTTTCTTCTCCTTCCAGGATCTCCATGATCCTTAGATTGGGTCTTTTTATGGTATCCCACAGTTCCCTTGAGTTTTTTTTTCACTTTCTCTTTTAAACTTCATTAAATTTCTGATTTCCTTCTCATTCTCCTCTGTTTTATCTTCCACATCTGAGGTTCTGTTTTCCCAGTTATTGATTTTTTTTGGTGAGAGATTCTAGGGAGGTACTTATTACTTCAATTTGGTTTTTGTTTTCTGAAACTTTTTTTGGGTTGCCTCTATCATCCTGTTGAGCTGTGTTTTCATTTCAAGGTTTGATTTAGTTACTTCTTCCTGATACTCATTCTTATATTTGCACATGTCTTTGTTTAATTTGGATAGCTGATTCTTGATACCTTCTGTTTGCTGGTTTGCCTTTAGTTCCATCATTTCTCTTCTTAAGTCCATTTGACTCTCCTCTATTATATTAAGCCTGGTGGCAAAGCTTGTGAGCTGACTTTGTACTCTTTCAAAATGTTTATCCACTTTTTCTTCCATGACCAACATTAATTTCTCCTTAGGATCTGTGCCAGTATGATCGGGGCTTAATGTCATGTCTTCCTGGGCCTGCATCTGCTCTCTCTCTCTCTCTCTCTCTCTCTCTCTCTCTCTCCTCTCTCTCTCTCTTTTGCAGTATCATTGTTGTCATTTGGTTTCCTCAGCTGGTGTATTATTCTTGGGATCTGCCCATTTCAATTCCACTTGGGGTGGTTGGTGGGATGCCTTTGAGCTGTCTGCATTTTGCTAGTGTGGGTGTGGAAATACACTGTGTTCCTCAGATAGGGTTGGACACTCACTTGTTTTATCTGTGCTAGTGCCCTCAGATCAGTGGCTGGGCTTTGATGTTGAGACTGGGGTAACCTGCTGAGGGGGTGTGGGGCATGAGGGAACTAGGTAGGTGGAGGCATCCTGGAACTGAGGTAACCAGTGGGCAGGAAAACTGGGAACTGGTGGGTGGGAAAACTGTAGGAACCGGCTGGGAAAACTGCAGGAAAACAGCAGAAACTATCAGGTGGGAAAACTGGGGGGGGGGGACCATGGGAACCTGCGGGCCCAGGAGGAGTTGGGGGGGAACAGCCACCTGGCATGTGGCTGGCAAGCTAAGGACACTCAGGTGGGGCCTGGAGCTGTGGTTTTCTTTTAAATGTTAAAATAAAGATTTGTACAGACCAAAAACTGTTATTGTCATAAATGATAGTACTTTTATTTATGAATAAAATAACAAAAATATTTTGTTAGGATAACTGGAAATGGAGATTCTATATTTCAAATTTGCTACATAAGTAAACATGAATGAATTTCATAATGAACAATAATTATATTTGAAATTATCTTTACATATATATGCTAAATTTTCATTTAAAATCAATTCAAAAGTCAATGAATTCACCACCCAAAGGTAATATTTGACAAAAGTAGCTCATCGAAAAATCTTCTGATCCATGAGAAAATAACTTGAAATTGAAAACTGAGTGACTGTGATAATGGCTAGCCATTCTAGCTTAGACATATTGTTACAATTCTGCACCAGCAAAAAAAGGCTATAAATATGTTGATTAACCATGCATGGTGACTCATGCCTGTAATTTCAGAATTTGGAAGGCTGAAGTAAGAGAGTTACCACAAGTTCAAGGCCCTTCTATATAGTTAGTTCAAGCCAGACTTTGCTATAGAGTGAGACTCTATCTCAAAACAAAGCAAATCAAAAATGCAATTAAAGATTTACTTGAGCAGGTTTTATTTTTAAACAGAGTATTGGAATGATTAATGTATTACAAGCGCGCTCCTTTAACCACTGACCCATCTTCCCAGAACACCCCCCACACACACAAATCAGTGTATCACAACTACACTGAGTTTCTGTATGACGCTTACATAGTGTCTTTCCTTTTTAATTAATATATCACACATTGGTTTTAAAACTGCCAGAAAAGAAGCCACAGGTTTATCTCTTGTTTTCATAGCATGTGGATAAGGAAAACGGACCACATCATCAACAGTTTGAATCCCTTCAGTAACAGTATAAGCTATTAGTTACAAAATTCTAACACCAGTGGTATTGACTTCTGGAAGTGGAACTTACTGATTCCTGAAATTGTGCCATGAAAATAAAAAAAAAACTTAGAGGAAGACTATTTTGTCCTAAAGTTTACTGGGAGAAATGTTTATCGAAACATTTTGTGTTAGGGATTGAACCTGGTCCCTAGTATTACGTCCTCAGTCCTGTCATATTATTTGTGCCTTTTAGAGGTAGCAACTTCCCAGAGTTCTCACACTCATCTCCCAACACAGCACATCCATCCATATGGTGTGATCCACATCCCAAATATTCTTGAATATGAATATATTTGTGGCAAATGTATTACTATCTTTTTTACATTCTGGATCTGGAGGCCTAAAGTTTCTTAGGTTTACATATAGTAAGTTAAACTTTAAAATTATATCATTGAGCCACTCCAGACCTACCATAGAGGCTCCACATGGAACCCCACAGAGAGTGGTGGCATAAGCAAGAGACCTATGACCACAGCTAATCAGTCAACCCAGGATAAGCCAGTGAGACAGACACCAATGATTTCAACACAACCTAAAGCAGAAGTACAGAGACCTCCCCCTAAGACTACAACAATAAAGCAGACTTAATACCCACCATGGCTCAGGGAACTGAGCGGAAGAGGGGCAGAAAAATTATAAGAGCCATAGTGGGGAAGAATATCCAGAGACATTGCCCCCCTCAGTAAAAACATAAAAAGGGGGGGGGGGTGGAACCATCTTGACTCCTAAACTATCCATAATCCCCTACCCCATGGACTGATCCAGTATGCCCACAGAGGAGGATACCCAGATAGTTGGGGACAGGGAGAAGGGAAATCGGGGAATTGGGGATACCAACACCTTATTTGCTCAGTGTATCTAAATATGGATAATAAAGATATAATTTTAAAATATAAAATAAAATTATAATAACATTATATATTAATTACGTATAATTTTCTAAGATTTTTGTCATCTACAAATTTAAATTTTTATTCCTTCTTAATACACATGCTTAGTTTCATTAAGCCCATCCCCTTCCTCTCCATTCCCCAGTCTTCCATCTTTGACTTTTATCACTTACAGTCTGCTACCTTCCCTAGCCTTCTCTTCTTTCTCTTTCTATTGTGTATTGCTAATATTAAAAAATGTTAAAAAGAAAAAAATTATTCTCAGTTTTCCAAAGGCACTCACTCCTTCCCATACAACTCCTGACCTATTTCCTGAGGGCCAGCTCAAACCCAAGCTGCTCGCTGCTATTCACAGAAAACAATCTGTACCAAGGATGATGAGAGGGACAGAAAGAGGGCAATTACCTCCACTTTGGAAGCAGCCCACCCAAGGGCCCCTTTCCAGTTTTCTGGCATGTAGGCACTCTCAGTGGGGTGTATAAAGGTCCTAAACTAGGATCCACAAAGAAGTGAGATCATGGGATCCTTTGTCTTTCTTTACCTGAATTACCTCACTTAATGTATTTTCCAATTTCATCCATTTCCCAGCAGATTTCACAATTCCCTTTAAAAAACAATAGTAGTTTATAAAGTAAAAATAACACTTAAACTTCAGTACTAAAGAGCAAAGTATAATGGAACAGCAGTTAGAGACAAACTTCCAAGATATGAATTATATTGTCTACCGCCATACCATCCTGAATGTGCCCGATCTCGTCTGAGATACGAATTATTAGCTGCCTTCCTCCCTCTTTTTTTCTCCTTCCTTTCTTTCTCTTTCTCATTCCCTTCCATCCTTTCTTCTCTTTCTTTTTCTTTCTCCCTTCCTTCCCTACTTTCTTTCTTCCTTCTTTGTTTTTTTTCTCTACCTTCCTTCCTTCTTCCCTCTTTTCTTTCTTCTTTCTCTTTTTTCCTCTTTCCTTTCCCCTCCTTCTTCCTTCCTGTCTTCTTTTCTTTCTTTCTTTCTCTCTCTTTTTTTATTGTCCATAATGAGTAATATTATTTAATGGGCAAACAATGAGTTGTTATCCCCAGTTCCCCAATGCCCCTCTTCCCCATCCCCAATCAGCTGGATATCCTCCTCTGTGGACCATCTGGATCAGTCCTTGGGGCTGGAGACCATGGATAGCCTGGGAGTCAGCACAGTTCCACCGGCCCTAGTATGTTGTTACTGAGGGGGGCCATGACTTTGGGTATTTTCCCCCAGCAAGGCTCTCACAATCTTTCCGCCCCCTCTTCCACTCAGTTCCCTGAGTCGTGGTTGGTGAGTTAAGGCTGCTTTATTGTTGAGAACTTAAGGGTCTCTGTACTTCTGCTTTAGGTAGTGTCAAAAATCATTGGTGTCTGTCTCACTGGCTTATCCTGTGTTGACTGATTGGCTGTCACTATGGGTCACTTGTTTATTCCATCGTTCTCTGCGGGGTTTCATATTGATCCTCCCCGGTATGTCTTGCATGGCTCATCTCTTGCCAGGATGTCAACTATCAGCCTGCAGTTCGTTGGTAGGGTTGGATAAGCCATAGCTCTCTCGCTACATTCTGAAAGATAAAAAACAGAATATCCATCAGAGAGTGAGATCACTATAGGTTAACTGAGATACACATTTCTGAATTGGCTAGATTCTACTTTTAGTAGCCTCTCCTTCAATCACTCGCAGAGTGCATCTCTCATTGGGGGACAAGAGTCCGGCTCCCAGTGCATATCGCCCTAAGTCTCCAGTTCCAGTTAAGGGCTCCCCCTCACTAAGTGGAGTATTTGGCCGAATTTAAAAGCTGTTGATTGCTTCTCCCAGACTTTGGCTCCTCCATTGCACAAGTGCTCTTTTCTTGGTTCGCTGTTCTCTCACAGTAGGAAGTGTGGTCAGCCTATTAATGGCAGCAGACCATGTGTCATGTCAGCGGTCTCTGTTTACTCCAGCTGTTGTTGACCAGTTTCCTCTGGCAGCTTATGCAGTGCCTTACAGCACTAAGCTAACTGCCATCTGGGGGCTGGTTACCATTCCGGATCTCGCAGGGTCTCTCGATGCTGATCGATGGCTTTCTGTGGTTTCTTCAGCAATAGGATTTTGCCTCTGGCCTGGGGTGGGCATTCAAGAGCTTTGACAGAATCCTGTCTTGTTTATGGAACCTCATGGGCCACCTTGCTCAACAGCTCAGTGAGGGAAGGAACCTGTGACTGGGACCAGGGGTTTTCAGATCTCAACAGAGGATTCACAGAGGAAGAAACACATATGGCCTTTACACACCTGAGAAAGTGCTCAGCATCCTTAAGCATCAGGGAAATGCAAGTAAAAACCACAATGAGATTCCACCTTACTCCAGTCAGAATGGCAGTCATAAAAAAAAACGGGCTGGAGAGATGGCTCAGCGGTTAAGGCACTTGCCTCCAGTGCCTAAGGCCCCGGGTTCAATTCCCCAGGACCCACGTAAGCCAGACCCACAATGTGGTGGCTCTGGTGTTCTCTCTCTCTTTCTCTCTCTCTCTCTCTCTCTCTCTCTCTCTCTCTCTCAATCTCTGTATCTCTGCTTGAAAAATGAATAAATAAAATATTTTTTTAAAAAATCAACAACAATAATTGCTGGCGAGGATGCAGAGATAAAGGAACCCTTATTCACTGCTGGTGGGATTGCAAGCTTGTTCTACCACTTTGGAAAGCATCGTGGAGACTCCTCAACAGAATGGACATAGAGCTACCAATGGACCCAGCTATCCCTCTACTAAGCATCTACCCACAAGATGTCACATCTCAGGATAGAGGCATTTGTGCAACTATGTTTATAGCAGCTCAATTCGTAATAGCTAAGAATTGGAATCAACCAAAATGCCCTTCCATTGAGGAATGGATAACAAAACTTTGGTATATTTACACCATGGAATTCTATCCAGCTGAAAGGAAAAATGACATGTTGAAATTTAGGGGAAAATGGTCTGACTTGGAGCAGATCCTACTAACCGATCTCTCAAAAGAACAGAGAGCCAAACACTGCATATTCTCCCTCATATGTGGTCCTTAACCAGGCTAACCGTAAACTCTACGCAGACTAGTAGAAAGAAATGAGAGGTTATGAATGAGGGGTAAGGGATGGGGGAAGGGGAATGAATTAAGCATAAGGCTAAACCAAAATGTGTTCAAAATCATAAAATCCTCACGAGCATACTGTAACCTATTGAGCAAGCATCTTCTGGCAAGAGGGGCCATGAATAGTAGGGGAGAGAGTCTAAGCCTGGGGAAAATTGATCAGTTTTTTTCTCTTTCTTTCTTTCTTTCTCTCTTTGTTTCTTTCTCTCTCTCCTTTACTTCCTTCCTTTCCTTCTTCCTTCTTCCTTCCTTCTTTCTTTCTTTTCTTTCTTTCTTTCTTCCTTCCTTCCTTCCTTCCTTTCTTCCTTTCTTTCTTGGTCTTATTTATCCCAGGCTGATCTTTACTTGCTATGTAGCCCTGGAACTTTATTTGCTGTGATGACCTGAAACTTCTGAGCCTTTACCTCTCCATCTCTAAAGCTGGGATTATAGGAGTTTACCATCACAGTTCACTTTATGCAGCACTGGGGATCAAACTCATGGCTTTCTGAAAGCCAGGGAAACACTCTACTAAGCAGTATACCCAGCCTAAGAAATGTCAGTCATGCTTGTGGAACCCAGGGCTTCATGCTTGCTGGCTAAGCACTCTACCAACTGAACTTCAGCCCCAGCCCCAAGACTTTTTATTACAATTTCATTTTATTAGCTTTATTATAAAATGGTTGTTACTAGTCTATTTTTAAATCTCAAATTCATACCTTCAGAGATAGCTCATTTATTTTCATGTTCCTTTTTATTCATATGCTTTGTTCTCTTTGTAGTTTCTGTTTTGGGTCTGGGAATTGAAGACAGTAAGTCATGCATGCTAAGTCTGTGCTGGGCCACTGAACAATACCCCAGCCTACGAAGCTTTAGCTTTATACCACAAACAGTGATTCATCCCATTTTATCCATACTTGCTTAGGTAGTATTTGCTGATTCATATATTTTCTCATTTTCGAATGTCTTGAAATCCTGCTTTATATCACAACCTATAGTTAATTTCATTTAACATACTGTTGATTTCTCATCCCTGTGGCAACAAAATTTCTTCCTCTACTGAAGCAGACAACAACAGTAATCTATGGACATAAACACAAATGATTAGAAAGCAATTAATAAAACAATCGAAGGAGCTTCCCCATCAGGGCCTATGAACTCCCCAGCCACAGGCTTTCTATTGATTTAAAATAAAAGATGTGTGTTCTCCCATGAAGCATGCTTTTTTACATCTAATGGAAAAGCTATTAGCTGCCCAAACAATCACTGTGCCGCCATTACACCAGAGGACACCACCAGCCTGGGGTTCTGATGGTGGTACTCTCAGGGACCCTGCTGAGCGGGACTGTTGGTGATAGCTCTCCCTCATGACCTGCTCAGCACTTTCTGGCACCATGAAGGGCAGCCCACAGGGAAAGACCTTCCAGCTACTTTCAGCCAGTGTCTCCAGTGATAGGGTTCTGGCATACTACCAACAGCAGTGGAAATAGCCTGTATCCTTTGGGGGGGGGGGGCTTTGGGGCCTCCTTTGCCAGAAACTTACAGGGAGATAACCCACCCCTGGCACTCATATTCTCCTTTAATCAGACATTCACGCACCGGTCATCACAGGGATGGGTGGTGTTGACACAAAAAGCCCACAGCACTCACTCAAAGAGAATAAGAGGTCGTCAAATCAGGAGCCAGATATGTGTGACCATGGCCCAGCAACACAAATTCAGGGTACCCCAAATTCCACACTTTAATGTATTAACAATTTTATGAAGTTTTATAGCAATAGAACAAAAGAACGTCATAAACCAAGGCATTTTTAAGATACTATTTATTTGAGAGAGAGACACACAGAGAGAGAGAGAGCAATACAAAGAGATTATGGGCATGTCACGGACTCCTGCCAAGGCAAACAAACTCTAGATGCATGCACCACTTTGTGCCTCTGGCTTTATGTGGGTGCTGGAGACGTGAACCCAAGTTGTTAGGCTTTGCACGTTAGTACCTTTACTTGCTGAGCCATCCCTCCAGGCCCCCAAGGTACTTTTTAAGTACATTATTGGAAACCTCAGATAGGTCAGTTATATCCAGGTGGGAAACTCTCTGCTATAGGCTTCTGATGTTATCTGATGACATTCTTAGCCTTTCAGTCAGTAGAAGCTGGTGGTCTGTTAGTGCATTTCAAAAAGATTTCACCTGATCACCTGATAGTCACAAAGATGTTAGATTAGACACAGAGGTGGGCAGAAGGTGACCATTAAGGATCCTAAAGATAGCCCATAATAATTTGGCTCTGGACTTGAGACATTCCAATGTCTCTGGCATTGAAATTCTAATCAGTTTCATAGTCTGCTGGATAGATTCAGTGTTTTGCTCTTTATCACCTGAACCATTTTCTCTCCATATTCACCAGCTGATGCTCATAGCTTCTTATGTTCAAGCCTACCAGGAACCAAGAATACTCCTGGTCCTAGCATCCACCCAGACACAAGTATTCTTCATATTAGGAGGGAAAGAGTAAGTCCATCATTCAATGAGGGGCATCTGGTTGCTATGTATGGCCCTTCCCTGTGGACCACCTCAACCATCCCATCAGAGGAGCTGCTGGGGCGATTCCCACTTCAGGAGACCTCCTTCCATGATGGCCAGCAGGGAGGGGGAGGGTGACTACCACCAGTGTCCCTCTGTTTTGTTTCCTGTGCTCTTTTGGTGAACTGATGATCAGGCCTTAACCCCTAAAGGCTCATAAGCAATGCATTTGGCTTTTTATCATTTGTTGTCCCTAAGAAGTCTGGCTTGCCAAAAATCTTGCCACATTTGCTTTTGAGTGACTTGGACAGTCCCCTTTTCTCTGTCTTTTCTTTTATTCCCTGTGATTACTTTAGCTCTTTGGAAACCCAAGTTACATACCAGTCTAAGTCACTCGGTTCACCCAGACCCTCTCCTACTTTGTAAAAACTATGTTCCTCCATAAGGCTCAGCAAAACCATGGAAGACCATTGCAGACCCAAGGGCCCCACTGAATGAGGCGCCTTTTAAAAACATATTTATTGCCAATAATTAAATACATTGTATGAGACTATCTTGTGGTTGTGCCCCCAGTTCTCTCCTCCCTGTCCCCAACCCACTGGGGTCCCTCCCTGGTGGGCATACTGGGTCAGTCCATGGGGTAGGGGGTTATGAATTGCACAAGAAGTAGCCAGTTTTTTCCCCTTAGTGTGTCCTTGCTGAGAGGGGCAATGACTGCTTATTCTCCCCCACCATGGCTCTTACAATCTTTCTGCCCCCTCTTCTGCTCACTTCCCTGAGTCATGGTGGGTGAGTTTTAAGTCTGCTTTATTGTTGAGATCTTAAGTGTCTCTGGATTTCTGCTTTGGATTGTGTTAGGTATCTTTGGTGCCTGTCTCTATTGTCCTTTCATGGGTTATCTGACTTGCTGTGGTGCTAGATCTCTGGTTTATCTCGCCACTTTCTCATAGGTTTTGTTTGGGCCCTATATGATAGGTTAGGGGTGGTTTATCTCCTGCCTGGGTGTCAGCCATCATCCCATGTCTTGTTGGTGGAATTGGGTTGTCCACAGTTCTTGCTGCCTTCTGAAAAATATAAACAGAATCTCCATCAGAGAGTAATATCAATATAGGTAAAATGAGACAAACATTGCTAATTTGGCCAGATTCTAATGGGTATAGCCTATCTGTAGCTCTTTGGTAGTGGGAATTTTCCCTTGGGGCCCAAGTTCTTGGTCCCCATAAGATTTTGCCATGGATCTCAGTTCCAGTTAAGGGTTCCTTGCAACTGAGTGGATCTCTTAGCAATTAGTAAGCTGTTGATTACCCTCCTAGGTTTAGCACCACCATTGCACAGATGAACACTTCTTGACTTACTGGTCTCTTCCATAGAGCAGTGGGTTCAGCATTCTTGTGTTATCAGTCTGTATTGTTTATCAGTGACCAATGCTTTCTCCAAATATCATTGACCAATTTCCTTTGGCAGCTTATGCAACACCTTCCAATGTTACAAATGCTACCAATTGGGAGCTGGTTACCATCCTGGATCTAGCAGGATCTCTTGGTGTTGTTTGACAAGACTCTGTGGTTTTTTTTTCAGCAATAGGGTCTTACCTTTGTCCTGGGGCTGGTATTCAAGAGCTTTGACAAAAGCCTGTCTTGTTTTGGGGACCTCGTGGGTCTTTTTGATCAACATCCCAATATGGGAAGTAACCAATGACTGGGACAGGGAGTTGCAGGCTTGAGCAATTTTTCTTGGGGTTAGGCTTCCTCCCATTCTATTCATGGCCTTTCTTACTGGCATTGCTCATACCTTGCTCAGGCACTTACTGTATATAAGTAAGGATTTTATGATATCAGTTCATTATTGGTTTAGCATATTGTAAAAATCCCCCATCTTCCCATTCCGCCCCCTTGCCCCAATTCCTTCCACCCCCTTTTACAGTCTCTCAATTCACCTGTCAGGTTTGCTTAGAGTTTAAGCTTACCCTGGTTAGGAACCACATATGAGGGAGAATATGCATCATTTGTCTCTCTGTTCTTGTGGGAATTCACTAAGTATGCTCTGCTCTAAGTCCATCAACTTTTCTTTAAATTTCATTATGTCATGTTTCCTTTAAGCTGCATAGAATTCCATAGTGTCAATGTACCACAACTTTTATATTCATTCGTTCAGTGATGGGCATTTGGGTTGATTCCCATTCTTAGCAATTATGAATTGAGTTTCTATAAATATGGTTGAGCATATGTCTCTGTGCTGAGGTGTAAAATCTTGACGGTAGATGCCCAGTAGAGGGAGAGGTGGGTCTGTTGGTAGTTCTATATCCATCCTATTCAGCAGTCTCCACACTGCTTTTGAGACTCCTTCTTAACTCATGGGTGAACACAGTCCTATGCTGCTCAGTGAACAGAGCACCAAACATGGCTTATCACAGGACCAGAACCCCCAGTAATACCTGTCTCTCCTCTACCCAGTCCCTGGTACTCATGAGCTCTCCACTGGCAATAATATAGTGTCTCTGATGACCAATCCATGAAAGACTGATTCCCACCATATTGCCTCAGGTTACTCGTCCTTTGCCTGAATGAGAAATGATGAGTCATTGTATTACTAGGTTTCTCTGCTTCCATAGTACTCAGTTCTCATGTCTCACAGTCTCACAAGACAGGCTGTGAGAGTCTCTTTCATTGCTTGTTTAAGTTTTTCCCAATTCAAACAATTCAGGTATTGAATATTCCCTAATCAACCGTCTCTTGCACTTAACCATTGTTAAGGACCATTCTACATATTGAATCATGGATTTTTCCCTTCCTTTGCACCTGGTGGGGGTGTCTTCTATTATTTCTACCTTATCTCCCTCCTCCTGGGCAAGATTCTGGATCCAAGAGAGCCTCTTTAACACTGGTTTAACTTGTGCACTCTGCTTCCTGACTTCACATATAATGTCACCAGCTGCCTCATTCTCCTCCTGTAATTCCTTCCCTGCCATGATAGACTATACTTGACTGTGAACCAAAATAGATCCTTCCTTCTGCAAGTTGCTTTTGTTAGGTATTTTTGTCTCAGCAATGAGAAACATAATTAATACAGAATTTGGTACCAAGAAGTGAAGCTATCAGTGTGATCAACATTACCATGTGGTTTGTAGGCCTTTGGAACTAGTTAGTGAGAGGAATGTAGAAGAATTTGGACCTTTGGGATAGGAAATCCTTAGAATGCTGTAAGTAGAGATTAATAAGTCATTAACTCTTATGGAGGTTTGGAGAACCAAAATGTGAAGAGAAATGCAGACAGTGGAGGCCATACATGGGGCTTCTGGATTTGGTTTTTGCCTTTGCTTTGGTCTAATCATTCCCTATTGTGCCTGTAATTCCTCATTTTTGGAATGGGAGTGTTTACTCTGTGGCATTGTATATTGGAAGTATGTAACTTGTTTGTTAAATTTATATGGGCTCCCAATTAAGCAATTTCTTTGTGTCTCAGAAGAGGTTTTGAACTTTGGACTTTTGAAGCCTGTTGGAAATGTTAAAGACTTTTGAAGCCGAACTGAATGTGTTTTGTGTTATGATGTGGCCATGAGTCTCTAGAGACATGGGGTGAAATATTGTTGATTAAAAGTGAGATGTTTGATGTCAAGATTACAAGGGGCAAATTTGTGATTGTTAACATTGTTAGTCAGCTTGACAAGATCTAGAATCACAAACCTCTGGGTGTGCTGGTGAGGGAGTTTCTAGATTATGTTCCTGGAGGATGGGAAAATCCACCCTGACTATGGACAGCACCATCCCAGGGGCTGGGGTCCTGGACAGAATAAAAAGGAGAAAAGCAAGCTGAACAGCATCTGTCATCGCTCGACTTCCTGACTGTACATATGATGTGATTGACTGCACCACACTCCTACTGTTATCACCTCCCAGAGAAGACAGACAATAGTCTCAAGCTGTGAGACAAAGTCAACCTTTCCTTCCTTAAATTGATTTTGACAGGAATTTGGTCACAGCATTGTGAAAAGTAACTAACTCAATGAGCATAGAAAATGGAGAATAATTTCATTCTAAAGGTATAGAAAACATTTTCAATGAAATCATCGCAAAAATTTCCCCAAAGTTAGGGAGAAAAGATGCAAATCCAGATACAGAAGACACTTAGAAAGCCAAACAGAGTAGAACAAAACAGAATGCCACCACATCAATTAAAATTAAACCACCAACTACATATAACAAAGGAAAGATATTGAAAGTAGAAAGAAAGAAACGCTGAGTCATATATATAGGCAGAACCATCAGAACAGAAAACTCTATAGAAATCTTAAAAGCTAGAGGGTTTAAATTGATGTATTTCAACTATTGAATGACAACTGCCAAACCAGACAATCATACCCAACAAAACTATCTGTTATAACTGAAGGAGGAAAAAAAAAGACCTTTCCATGATAAAAATGGGCTAAAGGAACATATGACCACTAAACCAGCTCTAAAGAAGAAACAAGATGGAATCCTTTGGATCGAAGACAAAGTTAGTAAATATATCCTTGAGGCTACAGGAAAGAATAAATCACACTCCATAAGAGAAGAAATGGAAAATACCACACACTAAAAAAATCAACAAAATGACAAGAAGGAATGCACACCTGTCCATAATACTTCTAAATAGCAATCAACCTCAATTCTCAGTTAAAAGACACAGACTAACAGACTGGATTTAAAAAAAAACAGAGCCTGTCTATTTGTTGCCTCCAAGAAGTGCATGTCTCCATCAAAGACAGATGTGAGCTCATGGTGAAAGTATTCCAAGCAAATGGAATGAGGAAACAAGCAGACATTGCTGTTCTAATATCTGATAAAATATACTTCAAACCAAAACTATAATGAAGAGTTGAATAAGGTCATTTCATACAGATTAAGGGGGTAAATCGAACAAGAGAACATTACAACTTTAAACATATATGTACTGAACACTAGTGTACCCAATTTTATTAAACACATACTACTAGATGTTAACTCATAGGTTAACCACAACAAAATAATAAAGGATGACTTCAATATCCCATTTTCACCAACTGATAGGACACCTTGACCAAAAAAAAAAAGCAGAGAAATATTTGAATTAAATGACATCAAAGATCAAATGTTTTAACAGACATCTACATAAAATTCCACCCAAATAAATCAGAATACATATTCTATTTAGCAGCCTGTGTAAATTTCTCTAATAGAGCACATACTAGGACACAAAGCAAGTCATAACTAAAATAGGAAAATTGAAATAATCCCTAGTATTTTATTTGATCACAATTGGTAAACAACTCAACAATAAGGGAAACTAGAAACATACACAAACTCACAGAGCATAAACAACCTCTTTTTAATTTTAAAACTTAATTTTTTACATCAACACTTCCCACTATCCTCCCTTTCCTCTCTTCCCTCCCCCTTTCCTTATTCCCAGTTTCATTCCAACTATTCTTCTTCTATCTTGATGATTTTTTTCTCCTCCATCATCTATGACAATATGTTGATGGGGCCAATGTTATTCAGGTCTTGTGCAGGTAAAAATGGCTTTGTGGCCTATGAGGTGGTCAACCTTGGAGAAGTTTCCATATACCACCAAGAAGAATGTGGATTTGGTAATTTTAGGGGGATGAAATGTTCTGCAGATATCTACTAAAACTAGCTTTTCTATGGTATAATTTTGCTCTGAAGGATCTTTGCTGATATTTAGTTTGGAAGACCTTTCAAAATTCTTTGTATTGCATTAGACCACAGTGGAAGAGAACTAGAAATTAACAGCAAGAGAAACTTCAGGAACTATAGAAATACTTGGCGATTGACACAATTTTGAATGAAAAGTGGGTCACTCAAGAAATCAGGGGGTAATTAATTTTTTTAGAAATTAACTAAAATGATAACACCACTTACCAGATCCTCTGGAATACAATCAGTCCTAAGAAAAAAGATGATAGCTATGATAGTCAGTGCACATTAAAAAGTCTGAGGTGGAGGGCTGGAGAGATGGTTAAGTGGTTAAGGCGCTTGCCTGCAAAGCCTTAGCACCTGGGTTTGAATCCCCAGTACCCATGTAAAGCCAGATGTACAAAGTGGCTTGTACATCTGGAGTTCATTTGCAGCAACTAGAGGTTCTGGTACACCCATTCTTTCTGTCTGTCTCTCTTCTCTCTATCTCTCTCTCCACTGGCAAATAAATAAGAAAAAAAGAAAAGTTTGAGATGGAGAAATGACTCAGTAGTTAAAGGTGCTTGCTTACAAAGCCTGATAGCCCAGGTTCAATTCCTCAGCACTCACATAAAGTCAGATGCACAGAGTGGTGCATGAGTCTGGAGTTCATTTGCAGTGGCAGAAGGCCCTGGTGTGCTCATTCTCTCTCTCTCTCTCTCTCTCTCTCTCTCTCTCTCTCTCTCTCTC
>PVHP010017878.1:22607-33771 GCA_004024765.1 Zapus hudsonius | reverse complement strand
GGTGTTCCCAGACTGAAGCTCCTTGTGTGGAGACCAGCCAGAAGGATGCTTGTTATTACAGCATTGGTTGAACTGTTTTTGCAGCTGATGACTCTCACCAAGGGCAACCAGTCATGTGAAGAGAAATGTTAGGAACATACCGTCCAATGGCCCTGGCTGATTCTTAGAAGTCCAGCATGCACTGTGCTAGCGCATGGATGAGGTACTGAGTTCAAGGGCCAGAGAGGTGTTTCCACAGCCTCCTCAGCAGAGCTTGTTGACTCAGCAGCTCTGCTAAGCCACTCAGCTGGATACATGTTTGTTGGATTGAATTGATGTACAAGGAAAAACTCAAGTGCTAAGGCAGATTAAGTCCAAGCTAGTCACAGGCTCTCTTAACCTTTTGATGGCATTGCAGAAGGAAAAGTCAGATTTTTAAAAGAATTTTTAAAGTCTTTAAATCAGCATACAAAGTAACAGATTTTATGATGTTTTGGTTGATCTCCTCTCTCACTCCTGCTCTCCATATTCCTGCCCCCTCCCCCCTGGCCCTCCCAGGACTTCCCTTTCCAAGCCCATATCTCAGGGATTCTAGAACCCTCCCAGGCACTTCCTTTGAACTTCTTCCCCTCACAGAGCCCCTTTCTAGTTTCCGGACCTCTGCCCATACTCACTCCCACAGACACATACATGTATCAAAAACTGGAAATTAGGATCTACATATAAGAGAGAACATGTAATATTTCTGAGTCTAGGATAACTCATTTTGCTGCAAATTTCATTTTTCTTTATGGCTGAATACAACGTCACTGCGTGTATGTACCACACTTCCATATCCATTCATCTGTTGATGGACATCTGGGCTGATTAAATTTCCTTGTTATTCTGACTAGAATAGCAGCAAACCTGCATGAGTAAGTATCTCTGTGGTAGTATAGAGTCCCGGGGACTGGTCCAGCAGGATCATAGACCAGTTCTATTTTAGTCTTTTTTTTTCTTCAAGGTAGGGTCTCACTCTAGCCCAGGCTGACCTGGAATTCACTCTGTAGTCTCAGAGTGGCCTCAAACTCATGGTGATCCTCCTACCTCTGTCTCCTGAGTGCTGGGATTAAAGACATGCGTCACCACACCTGGCTCTGCTTTAGTCTTTTGAGAAGCCTCCACGCTGACTTCCATGGTGGCATCACAGGTTGACACTCCCACAATAAGGTTCCTCTTTCCAGGCATCCTCATCCTCATCGGACTTTGATGTTATTTGTTTTCTTCATGATAGCCATTTTGACTAGGGGGAGATGGAAGTTTACATTTGCATTTTCCCTGCTGAAATCAGGATGTTGAACACTTTTAAAAATATGTATTGTCTATTTGTGTTTCTTCTCTTGAGAACTGTCTGTTGGGTTCATTGATCTGTTTATTGATTAGCAGGTGTTTCGATTTTGATCTTTAACTTTTGCAGTTCTTTATGTGTTCCAGATAATAAAATAACCCTTATCTGGAAAAATTCTATCCCATGCTGTAAGTGGTCTATTTATTTTTCTGATAATTAAAAAAAATCAATTTGCAAATAGAGAGAGGGAGACAGAGAGACGCAGACAGAGAATGGGTGTGCTAGAGCGCCTAACCACTACAAACAAACTCCAGATGCAGGCACCCCTTTGTGCATCTGGCTTTCTGTGGGTACGGGGAAGTGAACCCAGGTTTTGCAGGCAAGCACCTTAACCACTGAGCCATCTCTCCAACCCAAATTTGCTGATAATTTATTTTGCTGTGCAGAAGCTTTTTAATGTCACGTAGTACTATTCGATGATTCTTGGGTTTACTTCTTGTATTATTAGTGTCAAATTCAAGAAGTTCTTGCCAATGCCTACATTTCAAAGTGTTTTCTTCCAGAAATTTCAGCAATTCGGGTTTAAATTAAGGTTGTTGATCCATTTTAAGCTGACTTTTTTGTGCAGTGTAAATTCATTCTTTTGCAGGTGGCTTATTATCATGTTCCATTGGTTTGTCTGTCTGTTTTTATGCCAGTACCATGCTGTCTGTCTGACATTATGACTCTGTTGTATAATTTGAGGTCAGATATCAGGATGTCTCCAGGAGTGTTCTGTTTGCTTACAATTACTCTGGCCATTATGGTCTTCATAATGTCTTGTGTTTTCTTCACTTTATTTTTAAATATCTTAATGTTTTTATTTTGTGGGTCTTTTGCTTCCTTGTTTAGTTTTATTCTTAGGTATTTTCAAGCTATAGTGAAGGGGATATTTTCTTCCAATTTTCCTCTGAGCAAGTTCATTATTGAACATACACATATACACATATACATATGTGACTGATTTTTGTATGTTGATTTTGAATTTTGTATCTTGAAGCTTTATTGAAAGTGTTTATGAGATTTAAAAGTTTCTTTGGTGGAGTCAGTAGGGTTTTTAAGTACAGAATCATGTTTGCAAAAAGAGATAGTGTGAATTCTTTCTTTCCTACTTACATTCTCTGTATATCTTTCTCGTGTTCTATTGCTCTAGCCAAGATATCAAGCACTACAAAGAATAAGAGGGGAGAAAGTGGGCACTATCATCTTGTTCAAGATTTTAGAAGAAATTCTCTCAGTTTTTCCAAAATTAGTAAGATGTTGGCTATAAACCTATCATATATAGTCTTTATTATGTTGAAGAATGTTCAGTCTATTCCTAATTTCTTAAGGATTTTTAAAAAATTAAATATTTATTTGCAAGGAGAGAGACAGAGGGAGAGAAAGAGAGAGAAAGAGAGGGAGAGAGAGATAGAGAGAGAGATAGAGAGAGAGAGAGAAAAAAAACAGAGAGAGAGAGACACAGAGAACGGGTATGTCAGGGCTTCCAGCCACTGCAAATGAACTCCAGATACATATACCATATTATGCATCTGACTTTACATGGGAACTGGGGAATTGAACTCCTGGTCATTAGGCTTTTCAGACAAGTGCCTTAAGGATTTTTATTAAGAAAGCATGTTGACTTTTGACACATACTTTTTTTGCAGCTGTTGAGATGATCATGTGATCTCTGTGGTGATGAGTTTAGGTAGAAGAAACTCTTTTTGGTCTTTCTCTCTTTCATCTTTCTTCCTTTCTTTTCTTTCCTTCTTCCTTTCATCTCTCTTTTTTTGTATTTTTTGCCAATCATTTTAATTAATAATTTTTAAATTATATCTTTATTATCCATAATTAGATACATGGAATAAGCAAATAATGTGTTGATTTTTTTTTTTTTTGTATTTTTAAGGCTTGTTTTGTGTTAAGACCTATAAGGTGATCAGTTTTAGAGAAGGTTCTCTGTGCAGTTGAGAGGATGAAATTCTCCACAGGTATCTGTTAAATACAGTTGATCTGTGGTATCATTTAGCTCTGAGGTTTCTTTGTTCAGCTTTTGTTTAGAAACCTATCTAGATGTTCATTTGAGGCACTGAAGTAACCCACTGTTACTATGTCAGGACCTATGTGGCCTTTTATCCTTTTGAGCATTTGTTTAGTAAAACTGGGAGCCTCAAGATTCGAGGCATAAATGTTCACCACAGTTATATCTTCTTGATGAATTGTTCCCTTTATTAATACGTGGTGGCTCTCTATCTCTTTTGCTTAGCTTTGGCTTGAAGTCTACTTTATTACATATGAGAATCATTATGCCTGCTTGTTTTTGGCCTCCACTTACTTTGTAGGGTGATTTCTGACCTTTAATGCTGTTTTTGGATCTCTTTGATAGTTATATGGGTACTTTGAGACAACAGATAGTTAGATCTTGTGATTCACTCTAATCAGTTAGTCTGTGTCTTTGGATTTGAAAGTTAAGGCCATCTGCATCTAATCTTATTGAGACAGGTGTGCTATCTCCTCTTGTTTTGTTATTTGTTGTTCTGGATGGATGAATTATTGGTGTTTTTTTCTCATTCCTTGTTAGTATTTGAGGTTTGTTGGTTTGTTATGATGGACATGATTGATTCATTCCCAGCATGCATCTGTTCATCTGTTTTTCTCATAAGATATATCTTTCCTGTATTCTTATGTATGAGTCTGGTTCCTCTGTGTCTACCGTTCCTTTAAGAATTTTCTGCAGTGCTGGCTTGGTTGTTATACATTGCCTTAACTTGTGCTTATCTTGAAATGTTCTTACTTCTCCATCAATTTTAAGATAACTTTGCTGGGCATAGCAGTCTTGCTTAACAGTGGTTTACTTTTAATACTTGAAATACATCAGTCCACTCTTTCCTGGCTTTTAGGGTTGCTGGCAAAAGAGCGGACATGATTCTGATGTTTCTGCATTTGTATGTGAGTTGGTGTTTTCCCTTAGAGATGTTAGTATTGTTTCTTTATTTTGATTTTTGACATCTTGACTATGAAATATCCTGGAAAGATTCTTTTCTTGTCATTTCTATTTAGGGTTCTAAATGCCTCAAGTTTAGATTTTCTTTCTCTAAGTTTGGAGATTTATTGACTATCATTTCATGGAATAAATTGTTGAAGTCTTTACATTTTATCTCAACTCACTTTTTTAAGCCCTGTGAATTCTTAAGTATAGTTTCTTGGACACATCCTGGAGTTCTTGGAAGTTTTGGTCATGTTCATTAATTTTTTTCTGTCTGTATATATTGCCTCTTCTTGTCTCCCATCCCTGAATTTGTTCTGCTCAGTCTTATCTGTTGATGATGTTATGTTCTTTGTCTGATTGGTTATTTCATTTCCAGAATTTCTGTTTGTTTTTTTTCAGCATTTCATTTTTTGCTGAGTTTTTTCCCCCAAGCTGCTGATCATTTCATAACTTTCTAGGTGCTAAACTGATGTAGTTTTCTTATCTGGGTTCCAGATTTCCAGACTCCATCTTGCTAATGACTTGAGTCGTTAGTCCTTGGGTCAGGACTCTGACCTGTGATATTTTTCTCTCATTTCTGTTGTCTCATCATCAATGCTTCCCAGTATGTTGTTGGTATGTTGTCTGCTTTGGAATCCCACTATTTTGTGTTGTGCATGCATTCCATTGTGGGGGTTCTGCAGAGGAGTACTGTCTCATGTATGTGTACTGTCTCATGTGTGTGTGTGTGTGTGTGTGTGTGTGTGTGTGTGTGTGTGTGTGCTCCATTGTGGGGGTTCTGTAGAGGAGTACTGTCTTGTGTGTGTGAGATCTTTTGTTTTGTCTTAAGCATCGGTTGGATATATGTGTCCTCTAAGTTTTAGCCCCCTCCTTTTCCATTGTTTTTGCTTGTTTTATATGAGTCCTACTGGTGAGTTATTTTTACTTGGATTTATTTACTGCAAAACCAGTCTCCGTGTTAACTGCTGTCCTAATAATACTGCTCCCTGTAAGTTTCAGAACAGTGGCACTAGGGTCGCAGTTGTTGAAGCTTGTATTTTCTGTTAGGCTAGGAATACCAATATTTATGTAGTGATGGGAGGATGCGTGGGAATGAGAATGAAAGTATATGGGTTAATGTATGAAAAGCAGTAGAGAAAATATTTTATTGATTGCTTAATAGAGAAAATATTGTTTTAGAAAAAGGACAGATATAAAAGCCCTTTTAAATAAGAATGCAGTTACAATACAACAATTGTGCAATTAAAGTACAAAAATGTAAATATGAACAAAAACACACAAAATCAAAGAAATAAAAGTTAAAGATAAGTAAGCAATATGATGAAACGGGAGCGTTATGCCCTCAATGCTGCAAAGGTATGGTTTCTCTCCCTGTATCGTCTCTTTTTCTCATCATACTGTGCAGGTACGTGTGTGAGAGAGGACTTTTAGTCTCAGTAATTCACACAAGTGAATTTAATGCAGTGTATCCTTCTAAAGAGAAGGTTTTGTGCTGAAGACCACTTTCTGCCAGACCTTCCCTGTCAGCTCTCCCCAGTGCAGATTACAGCTCTGTCTACAGAGGCTCTGTGGCACTGTGCCGGGCGCGGTCCAGTTCCACCACACACTTCTGCAATCCGTCCAAAGAGCTCGGCCCTGCTATTGAGAGGGTGGAAGGGTGTGGAAAGCTCTCAGCTAGCGCAGTGCCTTTCCAGGTCTGCCCCTCACATCAGGGTGCCACATCACACTGCATGCCTCCTGTGGTTGTAGTGCCTCCTCCTCTAGGCAAAGGCGAGGGGCAGCTCTCTAAACTTCAGACTCCTGCACCCCTTCTCTTTGTCTTTCTTTGATTTTTCTTTTTTAACATTTTCAGTTGTTTGCAAGGAGGGAGGGAAAGAAACAATAAATGGGCATGCTAGGGCCTCTTGTCACTGCAAACAAACTCCAGACGCATGCACCACTTTGTGCATCTGGCTTTACGTGAGAATCAAACCCTGGCCATCAGGCTTTGTAAGCAAGCACCTTTAACTGCTGCGCCATCTCTCCAGCCCCTGAACCCCTTTTCTGGTACTGTGTCTCTAATGTGCTATAATCCATTTTTCACCCACTGGATTCCACCTCGGATTTGGGTTTCCAGCAGCTGAGCTGTCTTTCTCCTCATCTGTCCCAGATCAGGGACTTAGAGTCAGAACATAGACTTCCCTGGTGGGACCCAGCTCAGCTCAGCAGCTTGGTGTGGCTGGGCTGCTGGCTGGATTCTTTGTCGAGAAAATTCTACCTGGTCTTCTTTCTGCTTTCTGTAGCTTTTTCTCTTATTTCTCTATGGGTGGTGTTTATCATGACTTTCATCTGATCTCACCTTTTCAGATACTGCTTCTAATCCACTATCATCTGCCCCAGGAACAATTAGTTCTTACAAATGGGATTCATTTAATTTAAAAAGCAAATGGAAATTTCTAGAATGAGACACCTTTTCATATGATACTTATCCTAACCCCACATTCAGTGTTTATTGGAGACAGGTCTTGGGATAGAGTGAATGAAGTACTAACTAAACTTAAGCCAAGAAGTATGAGGACTATGCAGTCATTTCTGGGGACTGCAAGTCACTTTCAGGTTTGAATTTTTAGACCTGAAATACAGTGATTGAAACTGGATGTTTGCACTCAGCTGGCCTTCTGTCTTTCAAAGACAAGTCTAATATATGACAAAATACATTCTGACCTATCCCTATTAAGAATTCCTCCAATTTATTGTGGGTTTTCCAGTGAGATTCTCTGGTCTGTTTGTATATAAAAACAAAATTTAGTAAAAATATTTTATTCTATCACCTTATTGAAGCAAATAAAAAATGTTAAGGCTATTGTCAGTGATGAAAACGGAAATACATGAAAGTTAGTTTTTCCACTTCTAAAACTATCCTAGAAGTTATAGTTTGTAAAGTTAAGTCATTGTTTTTGAAGGCAAGATAAGAAATCTCCATATTTTCTCCATTCCATTTTAAGGTAGGTTATTATTTTAATGTCTGTACTCTAAGGGAATTGGGCTTTTCCACAGCACCTTGGTAAGCTGACTGGCTTGTATTATACAGACAATTCTGCAACATCAAAAGTAGAAGTCAAGTCTCACCATCCTAATAACCAGCTGTCCTAATGTTTCCTTCTAGTTACTCTCTTCAATATGTTAATCTCATTTTCATATAGTTACAATCTTAGCATAGATATGACTTTGCAATCCATCTTTTGCTTCTAATGTTACATCAGCCTTTTTTTTTCCCCAAATGCTTCCACTTTTGAACTCTTATGTGTTATTATAATAAAGTTGCTGGATAATAATGGATTTCTTCAAAAAGGTTCAAAGTTCTGAAGTGAAAGGTTTTCATTGCCACTCTCAATGTTACCATACTGGGGTGGTTAATTGTACTTTTACTGTTTCAATGAAGGCAAAGTCTGCTAGGGGCCAAACAGAGCTCCAAGATAGAATCCCAGGGCACAGGGATGCTCCAGGATCTGGGAGAGTTAAGACAACTCCAAGTCTCCTCATCTGTTCTCAAAGATGCAAAGGGAAGAAGGTTCTCTCAGCATCGCCCACTTTGGATGTGAGATGACCTTCCAGAACTCCTGTTCTGTACTTTCCACTTGCACATTCAGGGGTATAAGGAGCCTTGTTAATTACAAAATTGTCATCATTGCCGTCATCATGTTGTTCTGCCTCTGCTGTGGATTATCAAGTGTCCTTAGTTAAAAAGGCTTGACCCGATTGCCCCCCACGCTTACCTGGTTTCTAAAAAATTAACATTGCTAATAATAATTTATTGGACTTCATATACGAGATGATACATTGCCCATCAGGACTCTGTGAAAGCAAAGATGACATAGGCAGATGACAAGCTACTGAGCTATTATAATACAGGACAAATTGGAAATGTTAACACATATTGTAGCTAGGCTGCCCCATCTGCCTGCTTCCTTCCTTCATTCTCTGACCACACATTGGTTGTGTGTTTACTCTGTTAGCAAGGTGTTGTGCTAGGAGCTGGCCTTTCTGCAAAGGCATGGCAGGCAGTTATGCTCTGAAGAAGACTTTAAACTAGTGGAGAAGACAGGCATAATCTAAACGTCTGGTATAAATTCAAAATAGCTACTCCTATGCAGCCAGCCCCAGACAGCATCTTTCCCATGGAACCTAAAGACCTCAGACCTGGATGTACAACCACTAGCTACATTCAAACATCTTTTCCTGTCAGCCAAGTCAATGTCCTACAGTGTTTTAGAGTCTTTTCCTTATTCTCTTCAATGCTACCATATTTCTCCTTACCCTGTACCATGTATTTTTCTATTCTTTTCATATTTCCTATTATGTCCTGCCTGAGACATTTGCTGCCATCTCCTGTTTTGCCCCTCATCCTTATCACCTCTTGTTCTTTATGGACCCCACACATTTGCTCTAAATGAATTGTATAGCACCCCCATATCACATTGTTCCTCAGCCCCAAAACCTTAATAGACCTCTACCATCACTGAATGATGTGCTTACTTAAATATTCACACAGAGCTTGGTTCATAAAGACCCGGTCACATAATGCTGGGTGGCCCCTCACCCATTATTCCTGATACCTCCCAAATGCACAGCTTCTATGCCAAGTGTGCCCACACAGCGAGATGCTCTAAGGCAGACATTTGTCCCGGGATCCTTATTTCACCTGCACTTCACACCCGGAACACAGAAATGCTCTGCTAAGCCTTGCTTCGAGTTCCTGTGAATGTCTGGCGAGTCCCAGGCTGTGCCTGGCGTGTGGTGCTCTTACTGCTTGGAGGGACCTCCATGTATAAAGTTGACATTGAAATGGTGATAAACTCATGACCCACGTTCATTGCTACTTCCTTCATGAACTGCCTTCTTGTCCCCTTGGTTTAAGGATCATCTCTTTTTGGAACTTTAGAGTACTTCTTCTTTCCTCAATTATTTTAAGTATTATAGTGAGATCCAAAGAAATATGGCCCCAAATCTTATATCCATTTTGTGTTTTATCATACGCTTAAAAACTAAACAACAAAAACTCTTTGATTCTAAAAAGTGATTTGACTTGTGGTCACTCCCATCCCTGGACCCCCACAATGAACATGATGGATGACTCCTGATAGGTTCTCCATATTGTGGACCGAGTTTGGTGCCATGATGTTCATGGCTGTTAGTATCTTCCATTCTAAGTGACAGTGAGCCAAGCACTCAGATTTGTGTTTATTTTGTTTCAATGGCAAGAGAAAATGGGACAGGGCTCCTCAGCACTAGTGACAGGAGCCAGTGGCTGTCTCTCCCTTCAGTTGGGAGAAGTGAAGCAATGGTATCTATGATGAGGGCAGAAGTAAGAACATTATGCAAACACAGGCGTGTTTCTGTGGAGCTAATCTCAGTGTGACCCTTTCCTCCCTGACCCACTGGCTCCTCCAGATTCCAGTTGCCAGCCCAGCCCTTGGGTGGACACTTCTAAGCACCTCACTCGGGCCTTGTTTCTGCCAGGCCGATAAGCCGGTTACTGAGATGCACTGTTTTCAGAAACCTGTATTTGTGGTTTGAAGGTGGTCGCTCCTCAGTCACTTAGTGGAGAAGGTTATACCTCTCAGATCCTTCTCCTCCTCCATGGATATAAACATCTGGACCTTGTGGGATTCTTCCTTCTAGGATATGATTTTCTTTCCCTTTCTTTAAAAAAAAAAATAAACCAAGTAATGACCAGAACCTTGGGATATGAAAATGTAGCCCTGCTGAGTATGTTATGAACAGCTCTGCTGAAGAAGCCACTGAACTATGGGAAAAACATTTATGGTGAAAAACCACAGGACATAGGAAGTAGGGGCTAATTTTGTTATTAATGTGCCTATTGTTTTTATCTGGAAACTTGATTTTCCATAGAAGTCGTTAAAAAGAGTTGAACCCCTTCTGCTCTGTCCTGTGTCACAGACAGTGGCAGGGGTGGTAGAGCAGGAGGAAAGCTTTGCATTCTAGACACACAGGGACTGGACTTCCTCTCCATGATGTACCAGGCGGCCAGCAAAGTGGACTCCAGACCGGGTCATGCTTCATCTGAGAGTGGGAGGGCCGCATGTGAGGACCATCAGCTCTTAAATGGAAGCAGGTTATTTTATTTCTGTGCCCCCTCCCCAGGATATTCATTTATGAAACTTGCACAATAATTCCAGGGCTCAGAGCATTTTGCAAAGTTGTTACATTGACTGCTTGAGAAATGAGTGGGGGAGGGATAGCTAAAACTGCTCCAGCAGCAACTTGAGAAGCTACAAACTCGAGAACATGTGCACTTAGGCCTTCATTTCATTTTGAAAGAGGCAGTACCCTTGTCTGTTAAGTGCCCCATACAGGATGGAGATGTGGAAATCCCTGAAAGCCTGATGCCATGGCAAAAATGAGAAATAATTCCAAGATGTTCTTGGGTTTGAAGTTTTGCAGTCTTTGCCTAAACATGGTCATGTAATGTTTTGGGAGTTAGTTTCAAGATCTCTTGAATATCTTATGAGACATTTTATTAAATGATTTCTGAATCTACCAGGTTTTAATACCTCATGGGTTCATGCATACATTTGCATGACATGTACGATGATAGAATTAGCGGGAAGAGAGCCCCCGATGCATCCTGACTTTTGTCAGATGACTTAAGCCTAGATGATTTGCCCAGAGCCCAGAATGGTCTTGTGGGAAAACAGGGGCTGCAACCCAAACCTCCAACTCCCACCTCAGTGTCCTTTCTTCTGAAAACATTTTTCATGATTTATTCTGGCCACTTATTCTATTTCCATGGTCAGTGCTAAATTCTTGGAAGAAATAAAAATGACTCCCCCCCCCCCCCCCCCCCC
>PVHP010017878.1:0-22507 GCA_004024765.1 Zapus hudsonius | reverse complement strand
AACTGGGCCAATATGATTGCAAGCAAGTGCCTTTAACCTGTGCCATCTCCCCAGCTGCCAGAATGACTTTAAGATTAAAAAAAATGTTTTTAAGATAAGAGAAATGGGATTTTTAAGGAATGTATGATATACTTTAAAATGTATAACTCAGGGCCGGGCGTGGTGGCGCACACCTTTAATCCCAGCACTCGGGAGGCAGAGGTAGAAGGATCGCCGTGAGTTCAAGGCCACCCTGAGACTACAGAGTGAATTCCAGGTTGGCCTGGACTAGAGAGAGACCCTACCTCCAAAAACCAAAAAAAAAAAAAAAGTATAACTCAGAAAGGGATTTCAAGTACCTCTACTTTTTAAACCGCCAACTGGGAAGAAACTGCTTGGTGAAGGGGGTTGGTTGACCTGTTCACTCACTCTTGGAGTGTTTTAATTCAACAAGAAAATTGTTACTTAAGTGTTTTACAAATGAGTGACTTCTGTCATAGGAAAGAGACTTTTCTCAGCCCCCCTGTTTGGTTCACCTATAAGCAGAAAGTAGGCTCTGTTTCAGTATCCCCTTTCTGCTGCTCTGTGACTTAGCACAATCAATTGAGTTTTCCAGTTCAAGAAAACCTCACTGAGCCAGGTGTGGTGGCACACGCTCTTGGGAGGCTGAGGTAGGAGGATTGCCATGAGTTCAAATTCAAGGCCACCCTGAAGGTCCATAGTGAATTCCAGGTCAGTCTGGGCTACAGCAAGACCCTGCCTCAAAAAACAAAAACAAACAAACAAAAAAACCCAAACCTCACTTGGTTGACAAAGGCCTGCCTGAATTGCTCTTTTCCCAGGTTGTGTTCTAGGTGCTTTATAGTATAAACTGATTTTTCTACCAAACCTGTTGTGTCAATTTTACACATGAAACTGAGGCACAGAGAGGTATGGTAGCTTGCTCCAGGAACACAGCTAGCCAATGGCTAATAAGTAGTATTTATTTACACTTTTGCTCTTTTTTATTACAAATGTTTCCAGAGATTATTTTCACACAATAGCTCTAGTTGTTCTATGGGCAAAAATCCTCCTCTCGGGATGGAGAGATGGCTCAGCGGTTAAAGCACTCACCTGCAAAACCCAACGATCTGAGTTCGAGTCCTCAGTGCCCACATAAAGCCAGATGCACAAAGTGGTGCATGCATCTGGAGTTCGTTGGCAGTGGCTGGAGGCCCTGGCCTTCCCATTGTCTCTCTGTCTTTATCTCTCTCTCTCTCTGCTTGCAAATAAATAAATAAAAATAAAAATATTTAAAAAAAAATCCTCCTCTCACCAAACCTCAATTCCACAAATCTAACAGTTTAGATCATTTGACCTTGAGGGATCACCAGAGTTCTACATTTTGAGCAACCTGTCATGTCCTGTCCTACATGCTGAGAATCCAGGCTTCCTTTCTCTCTCCTTTCCTATGCCACCTTATTATACTGCTAAGCAAAACTCAGACATCATTATGACTTGTACATATAAACATCATATGTGCTAGCCCTTCAAAACACTAACTTATTTGGAGAAAAACAAGGAAACTCCGGTTCTTGCCTCCCTTTCCTCCCACTTCTTAAAATATTTGCTTTAGCAAACGCTTTCGTCAAAGGTAATACAAAGTCCTCCATTAAAGAATGAAGTCCAAAATCCCACAGTTCTTTCCTTGCCCCAACAGATTTATCCAAACGCAATCAGGTTACATGAATCAAGAGTGACCTATCATGGGCAAAGGGAGCCTGGCATCAGCTAAACAAGGCTGGCAGTGTCCATAGAAGAATTCCGCCTCACCACCTGGATGGTGCTGGAAGGAACATTCTGGGTGCTTTGTGTATAATTGTAGTAGTAGCCATTTCTAACATCAGCTGGTACAAGGCCACTCTACTCATCTCCCAGAAGTCCTTCTCGTCAGCATTCAGGATGCCTGGCTATGAGCTCAGGGCTATATATAGGTGGGGTTTGGAATTGAATCATCACAAACTTTAACTTCCTGACTCCTAACAAGTTCTTCATAAACCACGGTGTTTAAATGCACACCTTTCATATGTGAAACCATTTTATGAGGCGTATTCACCAAGCCTTGAAACAGACACAAGTGTTAAGAGAAATGCTCACACGGTGCAGAGTAGATGAACATGGTTGTTTACAGACGTAGCTGGCAGCTCAACTTCAGGGGTTAAATCATCCCTTCCTGAGTCAATGTGTCTCCCTCCTTATGAATTCAGCACAAAAGTATGTTCATTTCATCACTTTCCTCACACACCTAGCTCTCTGTTATGCTCTGTCTCCACTTGCCTGCAGACAGAGCTCCCATATTTCCCTTCTGACTCTCAGGAACCATGGCCCTCATGATGAGAGAGTGCTGGCTCACGGGACGGGTGAGATGCTGAGGGCTTGCTTTAGCTAATAATGCCACACTTGTCTTCTTTTATAACGTGGCCACTTTTATCGTGAGGTCGAGAGCACTGGTCTCACATCTTTTTTTCTGTTCAGCGTTCTGATTTTGAACTGGTGATTACTATTTAAGGACCGATTCTTCCTTCAGTCACGGAGAGCAGGATGGAGTCTGGGGCAGGAGGATATCTCTTCGTGCTACTTTCCCAGTGTCTCCTCCAACCCTTCTAGGGAGTTCAGGGTGGAGAGAAAGGTTATCTTACATCATACAGTGAGCCTGTCCTTCTGGTCGGTGTGCAAAGCTAAGTACTCCTCTGTATCATTGCTAACATTTCCTTTTGTGATAGTTCAGGCAGTTCCACAGACCCCCTGCCCTTGAGTGGGAGGTGTCTTTAGCCAGAGCCCAAATCTAGATGCAAAGGCTGATTGGCGGGGGTAAGGGGGACTCAAGATCTCTCCACATGAACTTTTTCATTTCTTTTTCTGCCTGTTTAATGAAAATGCATAAATCTTGACTAAAACCTCTGCCACGTGTTCTCCCCACACTGGTGGCTGGAGAACTCTGTAACTCCCCATGTTCCCTTAAGTAATGTCTCCCAACTATACCTTAATATCTTGTTGTCTATGATTTTAATTCTTTATAGACAAGAATTTGGGTACCCCTTAAATTTTGGGGTGCATTAGAATTTTGGCTGGACATTCTCTAAATTCTAACCCCCAGCTCAGTCCTTACATTTTCACCTGGGACTTTTGCAATTCAGACTGGATCCTGTCAAATAGGAAGGAGTGTGCATGTGCTGAGCTTGGCACATCTCCTTTCCAAGAGCGAGAGAAGTGCCTGCCAAGGAGGGCTGGGATGACCTTCACCTAGGTCTCCTTTGACCCATAACTCAGAAGCAAATCCAATGATATAATGTAGAGTGGCCATTTGAATTCTATGCACTTCTGTATTTACAGTTAGAGAAAAACAAATTCTTCAATATGTACATTTTTTTTCTCTCAAGACATAAATGTCAACAAAGTGTTCTTTGAAATCAATCAATACTTGCTAGGAAAAGCATAGGGTGTTCTTGGTATTATTATGGTACATAAAGTCACACAAACTAATAAAAACACTGAATTTCTTATGTATTTATAAACAAATACTATGAAACATGACAGGAGAAAAAACCAACAGGTCTACATTTTCCTAAAGTCCAATTCACACATGCTCTGATAAGGAAAACATTTTGTACTTACAAAGATCACGGATGGAGTTTTCTATCCAGTTTTTGGAAAAAAGCAGCTTTAAATATTTCATTGTAACAATAAAAGTGCTTCTTTATTGGATTCCCTTCAGAAGACACTGAATGGCTGAATAATGCATAAGTCTTATGCCAATTAAAAAAGGTCCTGTGATTTGTACGGCTGGAACTGAAAGAAGTCAATTGACACGTAAGGCAAAGAAAGCTGCAAAATGAAAGGATAAGTGGGTGGAAAATTCCACAACTCAAAATCCGGGCTCCTTCAAGGACAAGCCTGCTAGCTGAGCAGACTCTGCTGAATTTTTGGCATTCTTGCGTTATCGCACTTGGAAGATGGAATGTAAACTTGAGTCACTGGTCTCTGAAGGAGACTCAGTTATATTTGTTGGGACTTTTTGGGAACACCAGTGTCCCTAAATCTAAGTGAAGTCAGGGTCTGGAAAGTGTTTTGGACACTGGTGGCTTCCCTTAGTGGAAAGCGCTGCCTCGTCTTCTGGGAAGTCCACTTCAAATCAGTCTTCCAGGAGACTCCTAAGCATGAACCAGAGAGGACCACTCATGCCAAGGCTTCCGGAGAATTTAGCTGCTGACTCCATTACCAGCCCCATGGAGAACGGCTGAAAGTTCATGCTGTACGTCAGTGCTCTAAGACTGCAGCTCTGGGAAGGATTGCATCGCCATAACTATGCAGAGAGCTAACCATAACCCCCACCCAGCGCAACACCCATGCCTTGGGTCCTTGTCCAAGTTCCCAAAGGATCGAAAAAACGTGGACTTTGAGAAGGGGAAGCTACAGAGAATTCCTTAAGGGCAGGATAAAAACAGCAGAGAAGAAAAAGCATGGAAACTTCCAAGCTAGCATTTCTGGGAAGTGGGAGGAAAAGACCAGGGCAAGGAAAAATTGAGGGATGGGAATCTCTTCTCTCTGGCCCCGCCCTCTGAGAGAGAGAGAGAGAGGCTCAGGCCCATTTATATGAATTAGGCATCCAATTAGAATGAGCCTTATTACTAGGTTCAGGTATGTAGGAAAGACTCTCATTGGCTGATAGGTCCAGGAGGAACACTGACTCAGGAAGGACCCACCCATGGGGTGTAAACCTGGAAGGCGCTGCTGCAGCTTGTTCAGATTGAATCAGCCTGGAGTTGTAGGCCTGCCAGGACAGAGTGGCCAGTCCACAGCTCACTGCCTACCAGGAGAAGCTGTCTCACTCCGAGTCAGTATCACCAGGAGGATGCCCACAGTGGGGAATGGCACGTGTTGGGTGCTGTGATGAAGATGTGTCCTTTGGTCTCCACTGAGAGCAGAGTGGTCTCTGTTATGAATAGGGCATGTCTAGTCAGCCCCATGCAGCTGCTGGGATGAATCTCCAAACCAGGCACAGTTTAGGGGAGGAAAGTATTTATTGAAACTACAGATTGAGGGTAAATTCTGTAATAGCAAAAGAGGCTGGCCCTCTTTCACAGGTCCGAGTACAGAGAAAAACCCATCTCCAACACCACACACACAGAACAGGGAACAGGCAGGGAGCCAAAGAGAGAATTTCTTCCCTTTTATATAGGCTTAGGGTGGGGTCTTACAACCCTTCCCCAGACTTAATGGCTTCCTGAGTCTCTGGAATTTCCTTCCTGTGTGGCCCACACAGGAAAGGATGTTTACTTTTAGCTTCTTTGAGCTTCTTTTACATCCTGCCTCTTGCTGAGAGTCTGCCTTCCAGTAAACATGCTCAGAGATCTACCCAAGATAATTAAAAAGATCAAGTTGACAAAAAAACCTAACCATCACAGGGCATCACAGGTAACACACAAGAGCTAGGAATTTTCTTTCTTTTATTACTTTCTGCTGCCCACCATAATTTTCTAGGCATCTGCAGAATTTTTGAACAAACTTAATTATCAAAAGAAACATCAAATAAAAAAAACTATCTTCTTATTTGCATATTTTTTTGAAAAATGGAAGCTTTTGGAGGGATTATTTTACTCAAACATCTGCGTGTGTGTGTGTGTGTGTGTGTGTGTGTGTGTGTGTGTGTGTGTGTAGAAGCCAGAGGACAACCTCAAGTGTCATTTCTAGTAGTTCTGTCCACCTTTTTTTGAGACAGAGTCTCTCCTTACTTGCCAACTACCTAGACTGGCTGGTCAGTGAGATCAAAGGATCCTCTTGTCGTCATCTTCCCAGTGCTGAGATTACAAGTATACTTTATAATACTTGACATTTTCACAAGGCTTCTGGGGATCAAGCTAAGGTCCTCACACTCACAAACCAACAGTTTACTGACTGAGTTACCTTCCCACTCTACAGATTATTTTATTACTGGTTTTTCAATGCCTGCTTTAGACTATAAAGTTGAATACACATACACACACACACACACACACACACACACACACACCTATGTATATTATAGCTGTAACCAAAAGGGGACAATTTGTAGCAGGGTGAGCTGAGGATTAGAATTTAGATAATGCCCAGCAAAAATTTTAATGCACCCCAAAATTTAAGGAGTACCCGAATTCTTGTCTACAAAGTTAAAGAATTAAAATCATAGACAACCAGATATTAAGGTATAGTGGGAGACTATTTAAGGGAACATGGGGAGTTACAGAGTTCTCCAGCCACCAGTGTGGGGAGAACACGTGGAGAGGTTTTAACCGAATTTATGCTGTTCAGCTAAACAAGCAGGAAGTGGAAAGATTATGAGAATAAAAGATTCAGGTGGAAGAGAAATCCAGCCCCTCACCACAGGCTGTGGTGGGGGCTGGGGAGACCTTACCGGTCCCTAGAGAGTCAGAGGTCCTTCTTCTAGGCCATGTGGGTGATGAAGAAGAGACTGACCTTTGTTCTAGGGAAGCTTTTAAAATTTACACCAGGTAAATCAGAGATTATAGTTTTTGCATCTAGGTTTGAGTTCCGGCTAGAGACACCTCCCACTGAAGGGGAGGGGGGATCCATGGAGCTTGCCTGAACTGTCACAAATTGATACTTGAAGGCAAAGAAAACAGAAATAGAAGGATAAATGGGTGGAAAATTCCACCTTAACATTCCAATACAAAAAGGATTCTGAGGAAGGGGTATTCAAAGGGTGCCTAGCCTACTGGAAGAACCCGATGGCTCACAGCATAGTCTTTTCATGTAGGATGAGATTATATGTTAGGCATGCTATAAATAGGATTGTTCTGTGAGCATGAAATATCCTATACTTCGTTCAGGCCACTTTCTTCTTTTATGGTTGAGTTAGTTCCATAACATAGATCCTGAGTATATCATTAAATCAGACTTCAGGGTGTATGGTATTTTCTTTAAAGGAAAAAAGGAGAGTTTTTTTTTTTTTTTACAAAGTTTGCTCCTCTTCATATTTAGAATTCTAGCAAGAATGCAATAAAGTCATAGAATGGAATACTCTAAATATAATAGAGAATGTAGCCATTGAGAAATTTGAACCAGTAACGAGAATCAGAGCTGGAGAGATGGCTCAGTGGTTAAAGGCACTTGCTTGCAAAGCCCAAGAATTAGTTCTTGGTTAGAGGGTTACAGCAGTTATCAGACAGGTTGAGTTTAATCCACACGTGACCATTAGCAAGCTATTCATTTTCACCTGTGTGACTTGGATTCTTCATGACACCCAACATTCACAGCCATGTGAATATCACATAATATGATGAATAAGGTCCAGTATCATGGCATGGGTTTGAGAGTAATGAAGCCCCTCGAGACTGTGGATGGACTTTGAATTCCCTAAATCAGTGGCTCTCACTTCCTGTCTTATGATCAACAAAGAATCGGTAAACATGGACACAAAGAAGGGTAAATTAAGAAAGATTTATTTTTAGAGAGAATAGAAGAAAGGCAAAAACTCTCCTCCCCCCCCCCACACACACACACACAGAGCTGTGAAGGGTCCTGAGGGGAAAAAAATCTGGGAAAATCCACATGGCAACTTGGACCAGGACTTTTTATACAATCTTAGAGATATAAATTAGGCTTCTAATTGGAATCAGCCTGATTCCAAGTTCAAATGTATATGGGGGACTTTGATTGGACAGTGGGCCAGGGAGGAAAACATGGACTCAGAAAAGGCCTGCCAATAGGCATGTGTGGTAGGAAGCCTGTGAAAAGCAAGAAGGAAGATCCAAGAAGCTGCTTCTTATCACCATCTTGAATCAGACTGAAGTTCCCTTGCAAGGGTGGCTGGGCAGCTTCTGTGTTCTTTTGGGCTTTTATTGGTAACTGACTACAGAAAAAGAAAATTACTTCTATCATCAATGAGTGGAGCATGGTAGGCACCCTCTCTCTCTCTTTCTCTCCACATATGTGTATATATATGTACATATACACAAGTATACACACATATATGTGTACATATGTATGTATATTTGTGTATATGTATATAATATATGTTTGTTAATAAATATTCAGTTAATAAATGTGTATTAATGTGAACATTATATGTATGTATATATGTTTGTATATATGTATATGTTTATATATACATATATATGTGTGTGTATGTGTATATATTTGATAATTTTCAGTAATCTTGCTGCTGCATTAGTAAGGGAGATACTTTTGGTGAGAAATCACACAAAATGATTTCAAAACTAGAGAATTTGCTAAACTGCCAAATCTGGACTTCCCATGTGAGCTCAGACACATGGTGACTCTGTTCCTGCCATGCAGGCTCCACCTGTCACACCAGGTAGACCCTGCAAGTGAAGACAGAAGCCTTCTTGTAACTGGGCACAGCAGGTGAAAATCTGGGCGGGGCCTCTCAGCTGCACTTACCCCTGAGTTTGTGTCTCAAAATGTCAAAGAATTGGACAATTTCTGACAGCATTTTCTTATCACACACGTTTATTCTAGATTAGAGTCAGTTCAGAGGATTTGAGAAAGATAGGGGAAACAGCCCAACCACCATGTCCAGCCACCATTGTGGGGAGAACACCATGGGAGAAGTTTTAACAGAATTTATGCTGTTCAGCTAAACAAGCAGAAAGGGGAAAGACGAGAAGGAAAGATTCAGGGAAAGAGAAATCCAGCCCCTCACCACAGGCTATGGTGTATTGCGGGGGGGAGAGACCTTACTGGTCCCTAGAGAGTCAGAATTCCTTCTTCTAGGATGCCATGTGAAAGGATAAGAAGCTTTGTCCTAGGATAGTTAATTTACCCCCAGTTAAGTCAGAGAGGCAGCTGATTGGTCTATACCTGACCAATCATTTTTAGCTCCTAGGCTTGGGCTCTGGCTAGAGACACCTCCCACCCAAGGGGATGGGTCTATGGAGCTGCCTGAACCGTAACATTCTCACCCGCCCCCACTATTTCCACCCATGGCCCAACTCACCTACATACCCCACTCATTAGGTCAGGGTCTGTGAGACCACTATCTCTGGTACCTTATTCCCACTACACTGCATGCACCACTTCAGCTCCTGAGATTAGAAGACACACAACCCCTGACCCCTGCTGCTCCTGTTTGCTGCAGTCTGTAGTCCTGGCCTTTGACATCAATGGCTATGCATACCCACTGTGGTGGTTTGAATGTGAATGTATGTCCCCATAGCCTGGAGCTTCCTGCTTAAGTCTCCAGCAGCCTGGTGGGAGGGTGTATCACTAGGGGGTGGGATAGCCCAAAGGTATGGGGAGAGCAGTCCAGTTCTGGTGGTTTGTTTGTGCTTTGCTGTTTTGCTTGCTGCAGTTGTTTCTATCTGCACAGATCTATGGAAGCAAGCAGCTTCTTCTGTCAATAATGGAGTTTCCCCTGGATTTGTAAGCTGAAATAAATATCTTCCTCTCATAAACTGTGTCTTGTTGGATATTCATCTCAGCACAGAAGAGCTGACTACAACAGAATTTGGTACCAGAAGTTGGGTCTTACTGTGATGAATCTTACCATTTGGATTTTGGTCTTTCGGAATTTGTGGGCTGGAGGAATGTGGCAGGATTTGGTACTGGGAACTGCAGAAGCCTTAGAGAGTGGTAAGCTAATATTATGGTCTCTTCTGGTGAGAGTTTGAAAACGCTAAATGCAGAGAGAATTGTTTTGGCTTATGAGCTTTCCAAGGAGAAAGAAAGATAGCAGAGAACATTATTAGAACTGCTCAACTAGCATAAGGGCTGGTTGCATTCTGATGCCCATGCCCTGAAAGTTTAAGTAAGGTTGAATTTAAAAGGAATGGACCGGTGTGTTTGATGGAAGATAGAAAATGGAAAGATGTATGATTTATCACAGGAAAAATTCAATCAAGCTTAAAGATACAGGCATAGAGACTGGTTTTAGATTGCTAAAACTGCTATGGTTAAACAGATTACCATCATTAAGGGTGGACCAATTGCTTTATATTGAAACAACAGAAAAGGTGCCTTAGAGCAATGTCCACCCAGGAAAAGCTGAATAAGTAGGAATGCCAACTCTTTTCAAAGAAGATGACTTATAGGAAGAATTCTGAAGGCTGAATATTAAGATTGATTTCCTCCTTGGATTAACAAAATATCTGTGTCGCTGCACACCTGGTATTGGTTTTGGAAGTGGGTCATGAAGTGCACATGGTTCCAGGAGCCACTGATGAGATGGGGCCTGTGCAGCAGGGCAATGTCCCTGTGTGGACACGAGGCCAGTGTCTGAAGTTGAGTAGGGGCTGCTGCTGAGATGAAGCATGGGAAGCAGGATGATACAACATCTGGACCAGAAAAGATATTCCCCATGTCATATTACAGTGACAGCACTAAATACACAGAACAAAGAAAGTATGTGGAAAGTTGCAAGAGAGAAGGAACAATTCACAAATAAATGCAGGCCCATCAGAATAACAACTGATTTTTCAATGGAAACTCTAAAAGCCAGAGAGCTTAAAATATTGTACTTTAAGTTCTGAAAGACCACAGCTGCCAACCCAGACTACTATACCCAGGAAAACTATCTGCATAATTGAAGGAGAAAGAAAAACTTTTTGTGATAATAGCAGGCTAAGGAATTTATGACCAATAAGCCAGCCATATAGAGGAGGTATTACAAGGAATAATTTGTACAGAAAAGAATAAAAGAGGAGGCTATAGAAAACACACACAACAACAACAACAACAACAATGCTGGATCAATTTTAAGCAAATGAAGACTAAGGAAAGACCAAACTCTACAAAATCATCAAGATGACAGGAATTAAAACACTCTCAACAATAACTTGGAATATAATGGTCTCAATTCCTCAATCAAAAGACATCAAGTAACAAATTGGATTAGACTACAGCATCCATCCATCTTTTCGCTCTATCCTAGAAACTCATATTTGATGGTGATCAAGACCATCACTATGTTAAGGTGAAAGGATGGAAAAAGGTATTCCAAATAAATGGGATTGAGAAAAAAAGACGACATCATTATTCTAGTACCTGAAAAAAATAGACTTCAAATCATAATTTGTCAGAAGGCCAGCTCATATTCATTAATGGAAAAATCTATCAAGAGAACTTTATAATTGTAAACATATAGGCACAAAGCACAAGGACACCCAATTTCATAAAATCAAATATTATTAGATATGAAATTACAGATTCATTGAAACTCAGTAGATAACTTCAATACTCTATTCTCACCAATAGACATGACATCCAGACAAACAAACAAACAAACAAAAAACCAGAGAGATATTGGCATTAAATGCTATCACAGAACTAATGACTTAGACATAAACAGAACATTCCACCTGATTATAAGTACAAAATTCTTACATTCCACAAAATTGTAAAATATAAAAGCAATGGATGAATTTGCAGAAGCATATGACCTACTAAAGCTAAATTGAGATGAGCCAAGTAATTTAAACAGATCTGTAACAAGCAACAAGACTGAAGAAGTAAAAACAAACAAACAAACAAAAAAACCTCAGACTAAAAAAAACAATCTAGGTCCAGATGGATTCACTCCAGAATTCTCCCAGACCTTAACAGAACTAACGTTGGACCGAGGAGATGGCTTGCTGCACAAGCATAAGTACTTGATTTTCATTCCCCAGAACTCATGTAAAGCCACCTGACACTGTTGTGTGAGTGCTTATAATCCCAGCATACTTAGGGTTAAAAAAGAGACACCAGAAAGAATCCCCTGGAAGCTTCTGGATCAGCTAGCCTAGTGAATACAGTGTGGTGAACAATGAGAGACCCTGTGTTAAACAAGGTGGAAGGTGAGGCCTGACACACCCAAAGTTTTTCTCTGACATCCACGTGCATGCTTAGCATATGCATGACCACATACACACACATGAACCTGAACACACACACAAATACACACACATACACGCATATACATACACACCACACATGCGCACACACACATGCCATGCACATACACATCACACCTGCACACATGCATCACAAATGCACATACACATACACATCACACATGCGCATATACACATACACTGGCTAGCATTACTCATAGCAAAACCAGACAAAGACACAACAGAAAAAGAAAATGGGGGCATGGAAGATGGCTCAGAGGATAAAGAGCTTGCCACACAAGTGTGTCTGCCTTCCACAACTGTGCCATGGCATGCATGCACTTACACTCACACACACGAACATACATACAAAAGAAGTAAAGAGAGGTAATAGACCAATCTTTCTGATAAATATAGATTCAAAATTTTCAGTAAAATACTTAAAAATCAAATTTAAGAACACATCAAAAAGATCATCCACCATGATCAAGTTGGCTTCATTGCAAAGATGCAGGGACGGTTCGCCATATGTAAATGTAATATCATCACATAAATGGACTCAGACAAACCACATAATCCTCTCAATTGATGCAGGAAAGGCTCTTTGACAAAAACCCAACATCCCTTCAAGATAAAAACCCTAACTAGGTGTGGAAAGAACACATCTCAATATGATAAAGGATATATACAACAAAACTGTGGCCAATATTGTGCTAAATGGAGAAAAGCTTGCAGCATTTTCAGTAAGATCAAGAACAAAACAAAGGTGTACACTCTCTTCACTCTTATTTAGTATTGTGCTTGAAGTCTTAGAGCAATAAGATAGGAGAAGGAAAACAAAGTGATACAAACAAGAAAGCTAGAGTATCTTTATTTGTGGATATGAGTTTATGCACAAAAGACACTAAATATTCCACCAGAAAACTCTGAGAGCTGATAAATACTTTTCAGCAAAGTGGCAAGATATGAAATTAACAAAAAAAAATCAGTAGCTTTCTTATACACCAATGACTGAGAAAGAAATTGGGAAAATAAGCCTATCCACAATATCCTCAAAACAAAACAAAACAAAACTACAACCTTGAAATAAATCTCAGGAAGTTCAGGTCTCTATAATGAAAACTTTAAAATACTGAAGAAATTGAGGAAGACGCATCTATGCTCATGAATTGGAAGAATTAATATTGTGAAAATGGCCATCCTACCAAAAACAATCAACAGATTCAATGCAATTGCAATCAAAATTGCAGTACCATTCTTTATAGTAATAGAAAAAAATATCCTAAAGTTATATAGAAGCACAAAATGCATTGGCTAGTTAAGGCAATCCTAAGCAAAAATAACACTGCTCGAAGTATAACCATATTTGATTATATGTTCTTTGATAAAGCCATGATGAAAAATAGGATGGTACCTATCACAAAATTGACATATAGATCAATGGACAGAATATAAAACACTGGTATAAGTCTATTTAACTTAAGCCAGCTGATTCTTGACAAAGATGCCCAAAATATACATTGGAGAAAATAATGTTTTCAACAAATGATTCTGGCAAAACCAGATTACTACATGGAGAAGAATGAAGCTATATCCTTATTTTCTCCTCCATCACCAGGAATAAATAAATAAATAAATAAATAAATAAATAAATAAATAAATAAATAAATAAATAAATAAATAAATAAACCACAAAATGAAACAAAAACTTTCCAAATGCATTAAGGGCCTCAATGTAAAACCTGAAACTCTGAAGCTGCTAGAGAGAGTAGAGAGTACACTTCAAAATATAGGCATCGGTAAGAACCTTTTGAATTAGGATTCTAGTAGCCCAGGAAATAATGCCAGTTAATTGACAAATGGAACCTTTGTGAAATTAAAACACTGTGTACAGCAAAGGAAACTGTCCTTCAAGTAGAGGCAGCCCTCAGAATGGAAGCAAAATCTTTGCCAGTTATACATCTGACAGGTGATTAATGTCTAGAATATACAAAACTCAAAATCTATCAAGAAAATGTACAGCCCAGTCAAAAAGTAGGTTATGGAACTGAACTGAGAGTTGTATTTTTAAAAGAAGAAATACAAATGGTTAATCAATATTTTTAAAAAAGTGCCATCTGTGAAATGCAAACTCAAACTACCTTGAGATTCCACCTCACCCCAAGTCATCATTAAGAAAACAAATGACAGGGCTGGGGAGATGGCTCGGCTTTAAAGGTACCTGCCTGCAAGCCTGCAGACCCAGTTCCATCTTCCTGAGAACCAGGTAAAACCAGATGCAAACAAGTACATGCATCTGTAATCTCAACGTGCCTAAGGGCAATGGGACATAGGGTCAGAAGATTCCAGAAGCTCTGGAGTGACAGTGGCAATGGAGCCCACATCTCAAAAGAATGGAAGGAGAGGAGACACTGTGAGGTTGTCTTGAACTTCCACAAATGCACCATGTCAAGTGCACACCTATACATACACACATCATACACATACACACATAAATAAATAACAAAAATACAAACTTTTTTTGAAAAAAAGAGAACAAATGTTGGCAAAGGTGTGGGGAAAAGAAAACCTGATTCACTTTTGGTGGGCATGTAAACTGGTACAACCACTGTGGGCATCAATGTGGAGGTTCCTCAACAAAGGTAAATATACTATATTAATAATGGGATTTGGGGTTCAGGGAGAATCTATAAAGACATAGGAGATTCCAGGCCTGTGGGCCCCAATTTTTGGGTCCTTATTGAAAACAAAATACAGACTTCAAGGAGACTAAAGTATGAATTATGAGGCTTATTTTAGAGAGAATTAGGATCCAGGGAAAAGGCAGAGAGGGGGAAATGAAAAGAATCACCTGCACATAGAGAAATTTCCAGGGAAGAAGCCTCTGGAGAGGGTACACACACACACACACACACACACACACACACACACACACACACACACACACACATGACAAAGCCCTTCACCTCCACATAAGGAGTCAGAAAAGGCTAAGTGAAGGACTCAGAGAGTAAAGAGAAATCATACATGTAACAGAGCATGAACAAAGAAAGTAAACCCCCTTCCCCAGAAAGAGAATGAGAGAGACTTACACACTGGTGTTCATTCTGAACCACAGGATGAAGTTGACCAAGGCCAAGGAGAGACACTATACATGTGGCTAGGATCTTTTATAGGGGTCAAAACTCTAATTAGGATGGGCCTCCTCATCAGATCAGGAACATGAGAGAGAGACCTGATTGGTTGGTGGACCCAGGAGGTGACTCAGGAGCAGCCAGCCCACCCAGGTATACTGTTCCAGGAAAACTTGAAGAAGAAGCAGGAAGCTGCTTGCTGTGGGGGGGGGGGGGGTTGCTTGCAGCTATATTGGATGAGACGAGATTAGATGCAGGTTCTAGTCCTGCCAGGGCGAGGTGGCATCTGTGTTCTCTTTGGGCCTTTGTCCCTGGCAACTGCCTATAGAAAGCTATCTTGTTCTTGTTCCTTCTTGAGTATGACTTAGCCATACCACTCCTGGGCATATACTCAAAGGACTCTATACCCCACTACAGAAATATATGCATACCCATGTTCTTTGCTGTTCTATTCACCCTAGCTATTCATTACCCAATGAATTGATAATGAAAATGTACGTATACAAAATGAAATTTTATTCATTTGTAAAGAAAAAATGAAGTTCTGAAATTTGCAGGAAAGTAGATGTTTAAAAAAGTTACTGAGTTAGAAAACCCAGGCCCAGAAATACAAGTGTTGCATGTTCTCCCCCTCCTTCTCTCTCACTTGTATTCAGATCCTAGCTTTGAATTTTCAGATTTGCATGTTTAACTTAGAGAGCAGGAAGTTAGGAAGTTAGACAAGGGCCAAGATTAGGGGGAGAAGGGAAAGTCTTAAGGGGTGTAGAGGGGATAGCAGAATATAAGTGATGTTGAAAGAAGGGGTGCATACTGGGGTTGTAAAGGATTAAACGAGGGGAGGGTTAGGATATAGGAAGGAATAGTGATGGAGGGTTAGCCAAACCCTAGGAGATGTGAAGAAGCCCTATGGAAACCTATTACATTGTGAACTAATTAAAAATATAATTTAAAAATAAGATCAATGAGCTGGAGAGATGGTTTAGTGGTTAAGGTGCTAGCTTGTAAAGCCTAATGACCCAGGTTTGAATTCCCAGTACCCATAAAAAGCTAGCTGCACAAAGTGGTGACTGCATCTGGAATTCATTTGCAGTGGCAAGAGGCACTGGTGTGCCCATTCTCTTTCTCTCCTTCTCATTGCAAATAAATAATGAATTTATTTTAAAAAAAAATAAGAGAATTAACAGAGGTACCACCCAAATGATCAGAAAATATTGTTCTGAGACGTTACGGGTTATTGGAGAAAAATATCAGTGACAGGTATAGGATCTTTCCCTATGAGTTCTTAGTCAGGTGTGGTAGTTTGAAAAATGTCCCCCAAAAGAATTAAGGGTTTATTAAAATTATTAATTGTCTCCAGGCTTCTGGCTGGAGGAAATGTCACTTTGGCCTAGCTTCCAGGGGCTAGTCCTTTCTAATTTGGATGTAAAATATTAAGGGTAGATATGCACCGGAACCCTGGTCTGGAGTTCTGCATTTTGTGAATCACAGTGTGTTACAGTGTGCTTGCTTCTGGTGGTGGGTTCTCTCTCTCTGCTTGCTTCTGTGAAAGGGGGCCAGCCTTTTCCTTAACTTCCCCTGGATCTGTTCAATAAATTCTTTCCTCCCCCAAATTGGGCCTGGTTTGGACATTCATCCCAGTGGTGTGTGGCTGACTACGACATCAGGTAAGTCCCAAAGGCCCACAAAACAATACACATACACACTTACTTGATTATGGACTTAGGACTCAGGACATGGACTCAGGATGTCATGAGGAACAGTAGCAAAAAAGAATATGTCTTCAGAGGGCAGAGGGAATATGTAGGTAGACATTGCTCTTGGTTCCCTACCAGAACTGAATGGTAAAACCCTATTGTTGAAGACACCACACCTTTCGGTTGTAAAGCATAGAGGAATCAGCCTTAAATCGAACTGGAATCTTCCTCCCCGAGGAAGGAAGGAGCTTTCATAGTGCTGTAACGTGCTATGCGGGCCACTGGGGTAGAAAAGTCATTAGTGGTCTCAACCAGTGGTGGAATGTCTGTGCTGTAGAGCCGACTTGTCAGGAAAGAAGTGCTCACTGGTGCAATAGTGGTATGACTCTCAAGGGCGTAACTCACCACTTTCTGATTGGGTTCATGGCCCCTTCCACTAGAGGGAACTCACACCTGGTGCTTTCAATCTTATCAAAAGCCCTTGGCTGGAGAGGCCAAAGGCCCTACAGGGGTTCCTATTACTGTTGTCTGGGTAAATGGAAGTGTTGTAAAACACAGGCTAAATGACTCAGGTCTAGAAGCCCCAGGTCTTTCCGCATCAGATTTTCAATTCTTCGGAGAGAAAGGGTCTAATTGGGCCATTGGGGATCAGTGTCTACCTTAGATTCAAGAGCTATGGTGGGAGGGACATGATCACAGTGGATAACTTAAGAGGAAGAAGGCATGTAACTTACCAGGCAGCCACCATGAGAGGTGTTCAGTTTAGAAATCATATTCCAAGTCCACACACATAGACACACACCATGTAGTTGTTATGGTCACCAAAATTGTACGGGAAAATTACTGAAATACTAGGTGCATTAATTAATTTCTTGTTGCTACAACAAAATATCTGACAAAAGCCACTTAAGGAAGGATTATTTTGGTTTACAGTTCTGGGTTACAGGCCATCCTGGTGGGGAAGCCTCGGGAGCAGGAGCCAGACGCAGCGGGGGCGCTGGAGGAGGACACTGCGTTGAGAACTATGACAGCACCGTTCAGGTCACAGGTAACAGAACTTCTAACCCAAATTTGCTTAAGTAAAACAAAAATCTGGTTCTCTGCCTGATTTTAAGTAGAGCTAGATGTCTTTGGCTATGGGTGTTGTGATCAGCTTTGTTTCTACTTTCTTTGGTTGTCTCTATTTTCAGGTAGACCCTTCTTTCATGGCTCTAAGATATTAGACAGTATGGAATCTTTTATGCTGAAACCCCAATAAAAATATTGTTGTGGTCAGCTTTCTAGTTGCTGTGCAGAAAGAACCCGAGCAAAAGTGGCTTGTGGAGGAAAGGGTTTATTAGGTTTACTGACTCGAGGGGAGACTCCATCCTGGTAGAGAAAATGATGGCATGAGCAGAGGGGTGGACATCACCTCTGCCACAGCACTGGAAACAGAGGCAGGAAGGTGTGCCAAACACTGGCAAGGGGAAGCTGGCTTATAACCCCATAAGCCCGCCTCCCAACAACACAGCTCTAGTGAGATTGTAATTCCCTAACTGCCATCAGCTGAGGATCTATCATTGAGAACACATTCATTTGTTCTGGATCAAACCATGACAAATATCAAGTCTTTATTGCTGCACTCCCCACTTAAGTCTCACTGGCTCTAATCAGGCCATTTAAGCATCCATAAATCCATAAAGAAAATGGGAAATAGTGATTAGATGAAACTTGATCATAGGCTCTGGGAGGCTTAATACATGGAGGAGGGGTTGCTTTTCCAGAGAGACATTTCGTTTTGGTTTCCAGGAGAGGAGAATGAATGTCATATGGAAAGACAAGGCATGTAGACATTACATTATTCTCCCCTTTATGATTAGGCTTGGATGCAGACTCCAATGCACTGGGCACATTGGTACCACTGGTCTAGAAGCAGAAGATACCTGGAAATGCTTCAAGAAAGGTGTGCTTTTCTCCATTAGTAAGTCAAGGCAGAAGCAGACTAAAGAATTCTATAGTAAGACCAAAATTCATGATTGGTGGGCATTTTGTGTGGATGTGTGTTAGCTTAGTAATAAGACATTTCATTTACAGGATCTAAGAAGCTCCCTGGGGTTATGGAACTGTAATAGGTTTGTTCTTTTCAGATTGATCATTAAATGTTTTGGGAAGCATTCTGTGATTTCAGAGGGTACAATGTGGCCAAAATAACTCCTTATTTTCCTACAATAAAAATGCAAAACATAACTTGAATCAGACTTATACAGATGGGTTTCACCCAGGGCCCTGAGATTTGGATTTTCAGGGACTCTGAGGTTGAGCTAGCTCTGTGGGCTGGCATCCTGGATGTGTAGAGATGGCACCCATCCCCGCAGTACAAGTGTCCCAGGAGCCCTACATCACATCCTAAAGTTTCCAGCACTGGCTCACTAGGCTGGAGAGTTCAGGACTAAACACTTCTTTTGTGTGTGTGTGTGATTTTAGAGCCTAACTTGCCTGGACTCCTCTTTTAAACCTTTAAATAGGCCCTGTGAGGAAGAGTTCTTTAAGTTCTACTCGTCATTTACAACTCTATCAGGGGTGCTAAATTGTCTTTTGAAGCAGGTTTTATTATACAGAAAGTGATAAAAATGTTGGGGGTAGAGTTGAACAAAGAGATAAAAGTGTCCAGAAAGAAGCGGCCAAAGACAACTGTTTCTTCCCACCTTGTTATGGGGCCTTGGAATGGAATTTGAGTGCCTCTACGTTTTAGTGTGTTTACTCTGCCCATCTTTTCCACATTCACAACAGACACGTGATACGGCTCAGGGCCAAGATCCTTAGACGAGACTCCAAAGATGTAGTTTCTGACTAAGATATCTAATTCATTGAAGTAGAAAAATAGCAATGACACCCTAGTTTGCATAGTTCAAGCATTTACAAGTTAATAATCTTAAAATCGCTCTGTGATTACTTGTCCCCTCCTGTTTAGAGAACTATCTTGTTGTTTTCTATGACAGATTGTTGGGTTTTTGCAATATTCTTTTGGGGGTTAACAAGTAATACTATAATGCTGAATCTTCTCACTCTGGAAATTCTGTACTCTAGGTATACAGTCATCCTCAGTAATCCCCGCCTCTTTTTCCTCTCCTCTCGGTTTCAAGTGCCCTTTCCTCTTGCTTTATAACTTTGTCTCTGCTTCTCTTTCCGTAACTTTGGTTCTTCTCTCTTCCTCTTTCATTCTACAGTCCCTTCTCTTCATCTTTTTTCCTTTTTCTTTTTGCCTCTCATCTCCTTTTGCTTTGATCTCATGTGTTTGTGCTCAGAGCCTTCCACATGGGAAAAGGAGGAGTTTGACCTCACATAGCTCTAAGATCACCGTGATCCTACAGAAGACAAACAGAGCTGCTTTCTCAGTCTCCAGCAATAAGTGACTCCAATTCACTGGCCAGGGTGACTGGGTCATTCTTCTCTGTCTGGGAGATAGGCACCACCAAGGAGCCCACCTGGGGCATGGTCCCCTAAAGCCAGGACCATAATTATTGTGGTCGACAGTTCCCGCAGAGTTAACGAGGTAGGAAGGTTGGTCTCCTTCAGGAAGGTGGGGTGGCTCAACAAGTGTTATCAGAAGAAACGGAAAAGAGATGCTGGCAGGAGAATGCACAGGTACCAGCTTCTCTCCCCTGTGTAGGAGACGAGAGTTTTCAAGATCACACAGCATAGGAACTACCTTTGGGCCCTAAGGAACTTTTCCTGGATAAAATTGACTGCAAACAAGCTGAGGTCCATAAGCATTGTTTTCACTGTCCTGTTGTTGCCTCCTATTGAACATGGTGCTAGTGTATTCTTAAACAGTGACATCCTTCTGTCACGAAGAACAACCCGTTAGAGTAAGTAAGCAAGTCATAGGGCTGAGGAGATGGCTCAGTTGTTAAAGACTCTTCCTTGCAAAGCCTACTGGCCTTGATTCAATGACCCAGCAACCCACACAAAGCCAGAAAGGTGTTTGATTGCAACGGCAGGATACTTTGGCAGGCAAGTGTGCTCACGCACACACATACGTGTGCGAATAAAAATGTAAAAAAGCATTTTGTGAAGCTATCATAAAGCACTGAGTATGAATAAATAATTAGGAGATCACCATAATTCAGTTCAAGTAATACTGAGTACCTATTTTGATCCTAATTAGATTATATCAGGGAGAAAGTGGCAAAGCGGATCGCTGTCATCCAGCCGAGGCAAAGCCCTAAGTGGATGTTTTTTAGCTTCAGCACCCATGTGGTGGAGAAGCAGGGTGTTGACCCCACAGGGAGTGAGCCCCACATGTCCCCAGTCTTTGCAGGAGTGTTGGGTGCTGCTCAGCCAGCTGCTGTTACACGTGCTCTTTTTCAGTTTTTCTGATGTGGTGTGGAAATACCTCAGGTTCTTAGCCAATAACATGTACTCACATGCGCTTCTCACTGGATCCTGAATTCCTGCTCTGTGAGGCAGGTGGGGAAATCAGCATTGCACTGCTGAACAAAGGCCAAAGGCAGTCTGAGCCAATGAAGGGACTCTGTCCAGGATCACACAGGTATCAGAGAAAGAGAAAGAGAGAGAGAGAGAGAGAGAGAGAGAGAGAGAGAGAGAGAGAGAGAGTTAGGACTCAAGTGGGTCTATCAGAGAACATCACTCACTGCTAAGTCAGTAAAGGAGTGATGGTCAGGGGGTTCTCTTTGTCCTGGTCCATGTAGAATTCTTTGGATCTTGTTTGCTGCTCCCTGATCTTCCCAAGCTAAGGCAGGGGAACCCAAAGTTTGTTAACTGTTACAACTTGTGTGTCTTCACTCCCTAAACACTCAGTCTGGACTTCTCTTAATATTTTGCTAATGTTGCAGGTTATGGTCATGAGGAAGCACACTCTGACATGCAGGACTGCAAAGGGCTTGTTGAGAAGTGACAATGGAGAAAGGTTTTTAAAGGAGAGCAGGATTGGCCACAGGGAGCCATTGCCACCCAGTGGGTGAGCGGAGCACTCATTGAGTAGAAATGAGCAGGCTCTGTGCTGCTGCATTGTCTGGGACCCTCCTGAGAAGAACACCTCTTGGCTTGGAGGCTGCAGAGGCCGACAGTGGAGGTGGTTGCCTTGCCACAGGCCTCGCTGCTGACAGTGACTGGCTGAAAGTAGGTCTAAATGCACTCCGAAACATCCATAGTTTAGATTTGCGGTGGTTATTTAGTTACCTCTGCCTTGGGTCTTCAGTAATAAGAGTATAACCTTATTAGGAGTTGGGGCTATTTTATGGCCTTAAAAATATAGCCCTTCTACAAAGCAGCTCAGTAGAAATCCTATGAGGTCACTGCCTGATTGCCGAACGAAATGACGAGATGCCTCCAGAATAGAAAGGATGATGTCTTCAAAACATCCACAGAAAAGAGATAAATATTACCTCCACTGGAGAGACCCAGCAAGCTGGAATGAAGAACAAATGGTAAACATGGCCTTTGTTTAAAATTTAATTAAGCTTCAATGTTCTGGTCTGTTAGAAGGCAAATATTGAATGTACTAGTGGAAACAAATTCCCAAAGCTGATACTTTGGAAGATGAATAACTCCAGGGCAATCACAGCTCTTGGATTTAGATTAATTGACCAAGAGACAGTCTTGCAAAAGATGCTGGCTGCCTGGCCTTGTGTGGTAGGCCTCAGGCTCATTTCCACTGGGGATGCCACAGAACTGCTCAGACTCAGGATGAATGTAAGGACTGCGGAGTGCCACCAGGAATCCTTCCTTGCCAGAGAAGAGGGGCCAAGGAATTGTGAACCACTTGGATATTCCTCCTGGGGCAGCATTTCCACTTGTTAAACCCTCCTCATCGTCACTTAGAATAACAGCC